>OVAW01000032.1:0-16770 GCA_900406365.1 Heliophila coronopifolia | reverse complement strand
AAAAAAAAAAAAAAAAAAAAAAACAGTGGAGAATAAAAATAATGATTAAATAATACATAACGAGACTAATGATTTTAATAATACGTTGACCGGTCTTATATAAAGAGCAAATAATTTTTTTTTTCCTGCTATATAGAGAACAAATATAGGAAGGCCCCACACATTGCAATTCCATTTCTCTTTAATTATTTATATTAAAATAAAACCTCAACCATTTTAGTAACAATGAAATTTTTTTGGTCATATTTAAAATTAGGATTTTTCCTAAATTGTTTATTTATACATTGTATAACTAATTCATGCAATAAAACTAATAACAACGATATAATAAAACAATAATGACACTTAAATTATTTTTTAGTAAGTAATATTTCTTTATTAGTTGCTCATGCAAAACTCTCATCTCAATCGAAATTTTCTGATTGAAGATGAGAAACATTATAAATTCAAAATGTAATTTTTGACTCTTATGCATTGGAGATATGAATCAAATTATATGAGTCTATTATTTAAATTTTATTCCTTAATCTCTTTCTTCACCTCTTAATATTGTTTCCTCCTCTTGTTGTTGTTTGGACTACTATATGAAGAATTTGTACAAGTCCCAATTGTTATGTAGCTCAAACATGTTGCTTCCAACACTCCATTGGGGCTCTCTGGCACCTGCACTAACCTCTCCCGCGGTCCTAATGCAACGGCTCTTCGACTTATCATCTTATCCGACAGGTCTCGCATCATCTTTAAACATTTAGCAACTCTCTCCTGCCAAAGTAAATACATATTTTATCCTTTGATCCATATAAAAGAAAAAAAGGTAAGTTCTTAATCAGTAAGTGTGTCTCAAGCATACCTGTTTTATATGTATGAGACTTGATAAAGCTTTCATCGCTTTGGCTTCTCCTGAAAAGGAAATGGCAATTGCTGCTGCTGCAGCTATCTCAGAAGCCCTAAACTCTAAGAATTCGACTTCTGCATTCAATATAGAAACCCATTTACCATTCCGATCAAACTGCAAAAAAATCAGAGAAAAAGAAGATTTAACTCAACTCACCTTTGGTGGTGTTTAATATGAGTTGTGATGATCTATAGATATAATTCTCTGAAGGGTGATCTTTGACGATCTTGTTGACGAAATAGTCAATGAAGGAGAACGGAGTTATAGCTTGCATTCTCCAATTCAATGCATTGAGTACCAAAAGTTCCATCCTTTTTATTGTTTTGGCTTCGAAAACAAACTTGGGATCTTCAACCTATTAATCAAAACCAATTAAGAACTTGTCTCGGTTTTTCCAAATGAGTTTAAACAAGTGTTTGCACCTGTAAATCAACAGATTGAGGAACAAGTGTTTCTTCCATTTTGGCTGCTAATGATAAGCAAGATACAGCAAGCAATTGCACAGCCCAGGGCTTGTCTTTCTAAACAAGTATAGAACACAATCAGAAAACCATTTCGGATCAAGCAATGTGAAATTAAAAAAAAAGTTGTAGAACTTACTGGCAATTCAGAGGATGTCAAGAATCGATCTAAGTAATTCATGGTTAAGTAAATGCAGAGAGGTCCAAAATGGTGATAAGCACAAGCCTGTTACAATAATGAAACTGAAATCAATTTGATCATTAATAAAAAAAAAAGAACAATAAAGACACAAGAAGAGTTCAAAATCTTCAAAAAGATCCATCTCAATATTACAAAAGTAAAGTTCATTCCAATTTTAGTAAAATGTAATCTAATTTCAATATGAGGAAAACAGATTTGAGTTTTGTTTTAATAGATCAGAAAATCGAACCTTCCAAATCCAATCCAAAGCTTCGTTTCTAACACGAAGCTCGAAATCCCCAAACCGCAATCTTTTAAGATAATCATTTCCGGGATTAAAGTCAGTTTCTTTCTGAATCATCTCTTGGATACTATTAGTATCATCATCTCCCATCGAAGATACAAAACCCATAAACGGAATTGATCCGTTGCGCACAAAGTTGACGTCTTTACGTAAGAATTCATGGTGAGGATTGAGAAATGGAAGAGTGTCAGCATCATCTTCGTAGTAGTCAATGACCAATGACTCGCAGGTCTCTTGGCAGACTAGATTCTCATCCGCCATTGAAAATGAAAACTCAATGAGAAGACAAGAGTGAGAGAGTTCTGAGGAGGTCGTGTCTATAGGAGATGCGGTGTCATTGCACGAGGAGAGAGAGAAGAAGAAGTTGGGGAGGTGTATCTGTCTGTATCTAAGGGACCTTTAGGGTAGAGAGGTGAGGACCAGCGGCTACACTCAGCTAGACAAAACTAAAGTTTTTTTTTTTTTTTTTACACATATAATAAATAAATAAATTATCCAAATGTGATAAAATTTACTTAGTATTCTCTCTTTCTTTGCAATTTCCTTTTATTTTGGTTCTTTACAATTTCTTATAATAAAAACGAATTATCAAGTGAAAATATCAACAGAAGTTTTCAGCTTATGGTATATATTCCTAATTATAGAATTTAATTAGGTTAATATATATATGTATATGGTTAGTTGGCGGAATTAAGGTGGTGATTTACTTTTATATTTATTTATATTAAAAGCTGTATTTATATTCAGTGTGATAACATTGCAATAACATTCTTTGATCGAGTGGACTTCTAGTTTAGTAGTTTAGAGTTTCTGAAACTATCAAATCAGAAATTTGATTTTAAAGGAGACATATTTTACCAATAAACATTTTACTTGTGTCTTACGTAACCCTTTTAGTTTTGGGTCATTGGCCCATTTAAGAAGGAAATAAATACAGTTATTAGTTATGGGCCGATAAATTCGCCTTTTTTTTTTTTTTTAATCAGGCATCCGATGCGGCTGTGCATACCGGTAGCAGCTTCAACCACCGTCTTCGTTCTCCGTCGCCGATTTCCCGTTTCTCTGCTATCCACAGTTGCTGCTTCTTCCAAGATATCGATGTCTTCAAATTCCGATGCTGCCTTCACCACTATCAAAGAAATTATATCCGTCGAGAAAGAGATTAAAAAGAGCAAATTCATCGCAATCGCAGGTCCTATCTCCAGCGAGCAATCTGCTCAAATGTTCCTCTCACAGGTCCGCGATCCTCGCGCTACGCACAATTGCTGGGCTTATAAGGTAGTGTGAATTCGATTTTTTTTTTTTTTTTAAAGGGATCCGATTGGATGGTTCTTTTCTTAGTTTATTATTCAATCTTTGTAGGTTGGTGAACAACATCGATGTAGCGATGATGGTGAGCCATCTGGCACTGCAGGGAAGCCAATGCAATCCGCAATTTTTTCATCTGGATTAGACAGAGTTATGGTTGTCGTCATTAGGTGAGTTTTCAAATCTCTCTGACATATTCTTAATCCTATTAGTAGAATTTTTTACAAGTTTTTTGGATGTTTTAGGTATTTTGGGGGCATAAAACTTGGAACAGGAGGTCTTGTTAGAGCATATGGAGGTGTTACATCTGATTGCTTGAAATCTGCTCCTACTTGCCTTGTCAAGTCTAAAGTAATCAATCAACTCTTTCTTTTTTTCTATCTTATTCAAATCACCATGGCCATTTCCCCTGCTTCATGTTCGTTTGTTTCTGCAGGTTCAAATGGCAGTCGAAGTTACTTTTGATCTTTTAGGTGTTCTTTACAATCAGGTTACTTTTCACCACTTTTATAAAAATCCACCTTTAAAGAAATCAATTTCGACTGTTGAGCGCATCGATTTCTGTCTATATATGTGTCACAGCTGCAATCGTGCCAGGCTGAAGACATCAAAGAAGACTATGATACTGGTAAAGATGGTACCATCATGATTTCTTTCAAGGTTGAATTTGATCAAGTTGATAAATTAGAGGATGCTATCAAATCAAACTGTAGACGAGACCTTGTCTTTTTTAAAGGTTGAGCAAATTATAGCTATTTTTAAAACATTGTCCTGTAATCGATACAGAACATCGCAAATATAAGCTGTTTCAATATATATATATATTATGTGTGATGAAAGCCTACTTAGTTCAGTCTGCTGAGTTGAAGAAACCAAGCCAAAGAACACAGATAGGAGAAGGGGAAATCACTCAGTAGAAAATAATGTATATATTACAAAAGGATCTAACTCATGGAAGCAACAACAAGGAGGACAACAGCAAAAGAATATGAAAAAGTACAAATGTGTAAAGAAACTGACACAAAGTAAAGTGTGGTGATACCATGCTCTGTCAAGAGAGAAGGATACTAATCCGTGACAGCTAGTCGCTTCTTTTAGTTTGAAGGAGGTGGAGTAAGGAAAGGAATGTTTGGGATGTTGAAAGGAAGGTTGAAGGGAAAGTTGCTGGGGATAGGGAAGTTAGGTATTGTGGGCTGCACCGGATTGGGCAAAGAAGGTATCTGGGTGCTTGGCATTGGTGGTAACCCTGTGGGCTGTGGCAGAGTTGGCTGTGGCAGAGTTTGTTGTGGTGGATTTGGCAGAGAAGGAAGTGGTGGCATAGTGGTTTTTGGTAGAGGTGGGAATGTTAAAGTAGGAGGTTGAGTCGCTGGTGTTGATTGGAGAAGGAGACGGTGAGCAGAAAGGCCAGTGAAGAAGCTAGTGAATGTGAGTGCAATGACCAGAGATGAGAAGAAGGAGGTCTTGAGAGGAGCCATGTTGTTACTGCTGCTGTGATGTGTTTAGAGTGTGTAGTTCTGTTTGGCTTTGGTTGCTGCAGGTTTGAAGTGAGGAAGAGAGTCGTCTTTGTATTTTATAGAGGGAGGTTTGATGAGAAGTAGGTGGGGAAAGTTTGAAGAGTTTAAATTGTTTGTTCAACTTCTTAAACCAAATCAGTTTTCCCAGAAGAAAGGTATCTACCATGTGACTTAAATAACATAAAAACCCAAGAACATGAGATAATATAATAATAATCTCAGACATTAGAATCTGAAACCTAATTGAAACAAAGATCGAGTACAGACCTCCATTAATTAATAAGATAAAAAGTTGTCTCTGAGATAATGCCTTTTTAGGCTAAAATATCATAAGAGCTCTTTTGAGGAGCTTGAAAATGAAACTAAGCAGTATGTTAAAACATAATAAAGAAAACATACCTCACTGAGTCTCTTTTCTTTTGTATTATTATGGAATAGGAATCAGGCTTGGAACGTAAGCATAGCCACAAATACAAGGGCAATTTCTCTTAACATATCGTTTTCCTGTCTCAACTTGTTTTTTGATCTCACCCTCACCAATTTCGTAAAAGCTTGCACACGCATACTCCTTTTCCACAGTTTTTTCACACCATAACATGATAGAATTGGTGGTCTTTTGAAAGTAGTATGTCGGATTAGCATCAGAGTATGAACGGGGATGTATGGACGGGAGATCAGGGCCAGCCACAACAAAATACTTACTCCATGAGACAACCTCGTCAGTCACCTTGTTTGTCACCCACAACTCAATCTTCCTTGTGTTAGCTCGTTGATGTAATAAAGAAAGTCTATCTCCATTATAACCTGCCAAGGCTACTATTTCACTACTAAAAGAGCGGCCATAACAATTCCGAATCTCAGAAGGAAAAGAGGATATGGGCTTGAATGTCTTGCTTGAAAAATCAAAACTTTGGATGAATCTTTCTACACTATGCAGTTTTTCAACAACCCAATACATATTTCCCTTCATGGACACGCTTTGTAGCTGTGATATTATGAACCAACCAAAAGTAGCATGAAAAACAGACCACACTTTAGACTTTAAGCCAAATATCTCAAATCTTGAAGCTCTGTGACCGGCAAACCTCAAAATCTGGTAACTTCCGCGGGAAGCACTGTCGTATCCAAATCCAAATCTATCCCCCGATTCGTAAGTATCGAAGGGTTCAATCCATTTGATTTGGTTCAAAACGGGATTCCAAACAGCAAGCATGTAGTTAGAGCCCAATAGATAACAACGGCATAGCAATAATCCATCGCAGTGAGTAGCAGAAAGAATAATACTCTTTTGAGGTACACGAAATTTGGTAGGAGCACGAAATTCGATAGGAACTGGAAGAGATATGAGATCAAAGGTGACAGGGTGGATGATTTGAACCTTATCGTGATAGATACGTATGAATCGTTGCGGGAAGAGATCAAGGTGTTTGTAGATGAATCTAAGCTGCTCGAAGAGAGAGTACAAATGTTTGCAAGTGGATTTGGATTGGATAAGGGTTTCGATAGGAGTCTTGTAAAGTATTTCTTCAATTAACTCAAAAGGTAGAGACAGTGACAGAGAGGAACACTTCTTAGGAGTAGGAGCAATGTTAGCCATGAAGAAGAAGAAGAAGAAGAAAGTTATGATTTTTTTTTACTTTTTTTACTTTTTTATCACTAATAAAGTTGAAATGTTAAAAGTTAAAATTCCCGCTCATCTCATTTTTCATATCAAAAATTCATTTCAAAATTATAATAATAATAAATATGTGAAAGGATTGTTGAGTTTACGTGCATTAATTTGTATATATTATATTCCTACATATATTGACGTCAACATTATAATGTATGGGAAGAATATGTCCTATACTATATATATATATATATGATAACATAACTTGTCCTTATTTTTTTATATTTTGATTGTGTAACGTTTTATATAATTCACTTTCTATATTTTGATATATCTGTAGTTGCCAGATTGGCTTAATTAGTTTTGTGTCTTTCATCATTTCTCGACAAGTTCTTAGCCGTTCACCTTAATTATAATAATGCCGGTAAAACAAATATTAATCCCTATTAGTAATATAATAGAGTATATATATAACAATTAAAACAAAATTAACAGTTGACAAAAAAAAAAAAAAAAACAAAATTAACAGCTATAATATTTAAATCAGAAGATTTTCATAGTAATTTACGTAAGTTAAAAAAAAACAAAACAAAAGGCGGATGAGCCTCATACACACGCAATCTATTGGATAAAATATGACACATAATCTAATTTCAGAAAAAGACTCTTTCCCAAACATTTACTTATTAATTATTGTTTAATGATTGATCGTGAGCGTAGGATCTAACTTTTAACCAATAAAAAGATTTGAGAAATCTTAAGTATAAAATTGCACAAGAAGAAGACCAAGCTGTTGACGTTATCCTTATTCAAGATTGATCGTGAGCGTGGGAGTTTAAGTTTTTAGATCTTTCTGTTTTTTGGTGAAACATTCTTTACCTTTCATTTATTTTCAAGATTTAAGAAAAGTTCATCTCTTTCCTGCCAAATCTAGCTTGTTGTCCTTATTCATCCTGTTCTAATTCTGGGGACTTTTCACAAAGATCAGCTCCTTCTGCCATTAATTTATTCAACTTCTTAATTGAAATGATGAAGAGACCGATCCCAAGTAGGCCTTGGTGGTTATTAGGTGGTTCTAGAAAAGAGAAAGAGTCTAAAGCTCTTCTTAAGTTCCCCACTAACAACATAATATCTCAAACTCATAAGAGAAATGAACTTGAACTTGAAACCTTTGCTGATAATGGACCTGAATGGTCTGTTGGATGGACTGAGCCACATGCTCCTGATTTTCAAACCCATCATGATGATGCTGGCTTCTTAGTCCTGGTTCCTTCTTACAAAGTCTCTAGTCATAATAATCAGCTCCCTAAAGGACTATCTCCTGGTATGAATTTATCATCACCTCTTCAACTCTTTTTTTTTTTTTTTTTTTGCCACTTTTCCTGATTCAGTTTTCATTTTGTTAAAATGAAATGTGTAGATGGGAAGAACTACATGGAGCAATGGCTTTCATCTCTGCAAAACCTTTGATCTGATCAGGTCTCTTCCTTTTGTAATTAGTTAGTAGTTTTGATTGATAACATTAATAAAAAAATAATTTAGTTAGTAGTTTAGTTAGTAAACATATTTTGTATATAAATATTGTACTTAATTGGTGAAACAAGATAAATTTTTCTCCACATTTAACTAGGGAAGAGAGTACCAAAAAAAAAATTAATGAATTTTCTTTATAGAATGTAATGTTGTTTAGTGTGATATTTAAAACTTACAAAAGTTGGGACCGTATCTACACGGGTCTTTCATCAGTACTTGATGACATGGTGGCGTAACCATAGTTCATACATGATCATGTGAAATGCATCGAATTTCTCTGGACGTGCGTTCCATTGAAAATGCTTCTGCACCTTCACCAAGTTGTTATGCAATGACACAAACTCTGTCTCAGGTATCTTCTTCAGAATCTGCTTTAGGTTATACACATCTTGCTCTTTGAGTACAACCGCAAATTTTCTCCAATCCAAGATGTCATTAAAGGGCAGGTCGTAGTAGTCTGACAATATCACTGTGTCCAAAACAACAAGATGCATAAGTCTTTTAGTATCTTAAGCAGTATTGCTTTCGAGAAATTTTGAGAACATTTTACCAGGAATACATCCATAATGAATCGAGTCGGTTATACGAGCACTGTTGACTTGAGAACCACCGGGGCATATGCAGTATTTAGTCCGGTAGAATTTCTTCTGATACACTAAATGCCCTGTAGCTCTGTCTATTCTGTTGTTTGAAATATCGAGCTCTGTGTCGTTTTCCCACACTCGGGCAAGTATTACTCGTATCTTGGAATTTCGATGACCAGCCCAAAAACCAAGGGTCGTCCTGTAACACCACCATTTTAACTGAATTAGCAAATTAAGTTACTAAGGCAGACGAGAGAGCAAGCCAACAATATTGGAATGATCTATTAACCGGAGGAATTTAGCAGCAAAGCTACAAACTTGAACAGCAACAGAGTTTCTAATAGAAGAAAGAAGACTTGTGCTTAGCTAATGGATGTATCAAACTATTGTGGATTAGTTATGATTATCTGCAATTCTGCATACAGCTGACAAAATCATCTTTCTTAAACGAAACAATTGAAACCAAAGAAAAGGAGGGAGTTTTACCGATTTTCAACATCATTACCACCGGGAGGGAGAGCAAAGGGCTGAAGAACTTGGGGCAAAGCAACATCTTTGTGGGGAATGAAACCAACATTGTAGCTGGGTGAACAGACAACCCTAATAGTATTCTTAATAAGAAGAGGAGATCCCTCGAAGGCTCTAACACCAACGTCATGACAGGTGACAAAGAAGTGATCAGCTCCTAAAGTTCGATTCCAAAAAGGGTACTTAGCTATCAATCCATCAACGTAATTTTGAACAATCAAAGTCATGTTTTCATATGATGTTCCCTGCAACAAGACAAAAGATTGTTAAATATTTCCAAAATTGGATACATAAACACACAAAGTATTGCAATTTTAGTGGATAAAGTCGCAAAAATACTTACTTTGCCTCGCATCTTGTGACAAGAAATAGGGATGAAGAAGAGATCCGCCTGATCTGGATCTAGGGTTCGAAACTGACTATCTCTGATGTTCTGGAAGAAGTAACCCTCGCTTGCATATTTACCGGTCACTTTCCTCGGCGTCTGATAAAACGTTTTTGGATCTCCGTCGGGATAAATGTAAACCTTGAATTTCCTCTCCATCTCCGCATAATTCAATCGAAACATCTCCGGCGAGTGAAAAACATCGGAATAACTTTCTTCCGGCAATGCGCCGTCGTTATCTACAACATCTTCTTTCATATAGGTTTGAGGAACATGAATAGTCCCAACCACGATCGGAGACGGCGGGGAAGTGCGCAAGGAATTGAGAGAGAGATAGAAGAGGGAGGCGAAAGTGAGAACAGTGACGGTGAGGATTGAACCTTTGAGTGAACATAGTGGAGAAGATCCGCCGGAGGATGAGAGCTGCGGTGGTTTAGAGATCGTCATTGGTCGGATCTAAGCTCTATGAGCATTGGCTGTTTCAGCTGTCCTCCTTCCTCAAATCTCACTTACTCTTTATTTAGCTTATATATATACATGTGAATAAAATGCTAAATATATTTAAATTAAATTAAAAATAATCATTACATGTTTTTAGTGGTTAATTAGATTTTTCCGGCAATTATACTCGCCATTTATTAATCTGTCTTAGTGTCTTCTATAAATCTATAAAAAGATATTAATTTATTTATTAAAAAAAAATTTCAATCCTAAATCCATCGATTGCTTTTGTACATCAACGGAAGATGCTAATTTTACAATTCCAAAATATAATATTAAAGTTTATTAATTTTAATTGAATCATACCATAGAGTCACACAACCTCCTCAATAAATTATTTAATACAGTAAACCAATACAAGAAAAAGGAATTTCAAAATTTTCATAAGATTTATAACTAAGGAGTAGGCTTCAATGTGTTGGCAACATCGATCACAAATCGGTACCTAACATCCCCCTTCTGAAGCCGTTCCATGGCGGTGTTGACATATTCCGCAGAAATCAGCTCAATATCCGCCGTGATGTTGTGTTTTCCGGCCATATCCACCATCTCTTGTGTCTCCTTTATGCCTCCTATCATACTTCCCACCACCATCTTCCTCCCTTTTACATAACACACCCATAAATTAATTAATAAAAGCCATTGCCTTCTTAAAGATGATAATGTTCAAATATTTTTATATTTTACCCATGAGGAGAGGCATGACATGGAGTTCAAGTGGCTTCTCCGATCCACCAACTATAACAAGTTTTCCCTTAGGCTTAAGCAAATTCAGCAACGGAAGAAGCGAATGTGTCGCGGATACTGTATCTATTACACCATCCATAGTCCCCATTGCATCCTTTATTTGATTCTGGTCATGACTCACCAAGAACGCATCCGCGCCAAGCTTCTTAATCGCCTCCTCTCTCTTACGTTCCGATGTACTAATAACCGTAACCTTCAATTCCATAGCCTTTGCTAACTTCACTGCTACATGACCTAAACCACCTAGTCCAACCACACCAATGTGCATACCGGGTTTGTCTAGCCCGTGATACTTCATCGGAGAATAGACAGTGATCCCGGCACATAGTAAGGGCGCTGCAGCGTCTAAGGGCAGATTATCTGGCATACGGATGATGAAATCCTCGTCGCAGACCATGTTGTTTGAGTAACCACCATAGGTTATGGTGTCGTCGTAGTACTTAAATCCGTACGTTTGGATATTTTTGGGACAGTAGTTCTCGAGACCTTCGTTGCAGTTTTCACATGACCTGCAGGAGCCAACCATGCATCCGACTCCAACTTTGTCTCCGGTTTTGAATTTACTCACTTTGGCTCCAACTTCAGTCACCACTCCCACTATCTCATGCCTACAAACACAATAATAAAAGTAAACATGTTTCATTATTCAATAAATAAATAATTTGCAATATTAATAAAATTATGAGTTTATAGAATAAAAATATGGATATGATGTTACCCAGGGACGAGAGGGTAAGTAGAGATTCCCCAATCGTTCTTGATCATATGCAAATCAGTGTGACAAATTCCACAGAACAAAACTTTGAATCTCACATCTTTTTCTCCTGTCGCCCTATTTATTAATTAATTTTACCAATTACAACAATTTATATAGGAAATAGATATTAATCGCTTAAAAAAAAAAGAGAAAAGGTTGAGACCTTCTAGTGAAACCAAAAGGTGTGAGAACTCCGGATTTGTCTTGTGCGGCTAAACCAAACGAATTCTCTTTTCCCATAATCGATCAATTAACAGTAATTGTTAAGGAAATAGATTGAAAAGGTAGTGTAAATGTGTGTTTGATTTTATATTGAATTTAAGTTATTAAGAATTGAGATTATGAGGAGGAGAGACAATAGTGTTCTATTATAGGAACCGATTTAAACGGAGGCCTCCAACACATTTTTGTTTTGTTTAAAAATAGGAATACAGTATATGGTAAATAACTTGTTTTCTAAACTTTGTAAAATATTTCTTACTAAACATCTTTTAAAATATAATGTTTAGGAAAATGATTTTATAAGATAACTAATCATAGATTATATGTAATATAGAATAAAACTACAAAATTTTACAAATTCGTCGTGGAAAATAACTATAAAATAATAATTTAGAGAAACTAAACTGGAATCTATAGGAAACGTTGAAGGAAAATACAAAATACATTATGTAAGAAAGGTAAAAAAGTTTGAAGAAAATCAGATAATATTTCTTGAATAGAATTTAGGAAAAACAATTTGAAATTACACATGCTTTTGTTTCCATTTTATAATTTATGAAATCTTACAATATAATCAAGACATACAATTCACATTTCACACTATTGCCTATTTAATTTCTTCCAACTTGACATAATTCGAATTTGAACCCAATTTTGGTGTAGAAACAACATAAATGAAACAACTATGCCAAACGTAAATGAAACAATTTTGGTGTTCCAAATATGATGCACTTTTAACATATCATATTCATGTTTATTAGTTTCATAAAGCAGAATAGAAGTAATACACAAAGTCTTCAGCAAACAACACAACTTATCAAAACAAACCAAACAAGAAATTAAAACTTTATTTAGGGATAATTAATTCTTAAGCATTCTAATTAATTAAGCGATAGTAGTAGACTTCAATGTGTTGGCAACATCAATCACAAATCGGTACCTAACGTCAGCCTTCTCAAGCCGTTCCATGGCGGTGTTGACATAATCCACAGAGATAAGCTCAATATTCGCCGTGATATTGTGTTTTCCGGCCATGTCCATCATCTCTTGTGTTTCCTTTATACCTCCTATCATACTTCCCACCACCATCCTCCTCCCTATATACTCACACAGAACAAACACAACATTTTTTTATTGACTAGACACTTAAAATATAACATAACTAAATTATAGCCGTTTTAGCACTTGCAAAGCGATCAAATATGGTCTTAAATCAAAAACGAAACTTTTCTTACAAACAATATGTACTTTAGTAGAAAACTGTTTGATAAAAAAGTAAACAGGATCATCCAATAAATAGTTTGAGACGGGTCTCACTGAAATCATTAGACTCTTACCCATGACGAGAGGCACAACGGAAAGCTCGAGTGGTTTATCAGGTGCACCAACCATAACAAGTTTTCCTTTATATTTAAGCAAACCAAGCAACGGAAGAAGTGCATGAGCCGAAGATACGGTATTAATTATACCATCCATAGTCTCCATCGCACCATTCATCTGTTCTGAATCACTACTCACCAAGAATGCATCCGCACCAAGACTATTAATCGCCTCCTCTCTCTTACGTTCTGAGGTACTAATAACCGTAACCTTATTACCCATAGCCTTAGCAAATTTGACAGCTACATGACCTAAACCACCTAGTCCAACCACACCAATGTGCATACCGGGTTTGTCGAGCCCATGATACTTCATTGGGGAATAGACAGTGATCCCGGCACATAGAAGTGGCGCGGCAGCGTCTAAGGGGAGAGTATTTGGAATATGGATGATGTAATCCTCTTCACAAACAATGTGGTCGGAGTAGCCACCGTATGTTAAGGTGTCGTCGTGGTACTTGGCACCGGATGTTAAGATCATCTTTGGACAGTAGTTAACTTCGCCATCAGTGCATCTGTCACATGACTGGCACGAGCTGATCATGTACCCAACTCCGACATTGTCTCCAGCGTTGAATTTGGTCACTTTGGCTCCGACTTCAGTCACCACACCCACTATCTCATGCCTAAAAACGGGTTTTTGAAATTAATCAAACAATCCTAGACATTGTTTTACTTTTACAACGCCGTTTATCTCAAATAATCTATTGAATCATAATAATAATAATAATAATAATAATAATAATAATAATAATAATAATAATAATAATAATAATAATAAAAACTAAAATTGTATTAAAATTTTAATTTTACGTTTTAGTTAATAGATATGAATAGTGATGGAACCGATGCAGGCTAGGGTGGACTTATACCCTCTAGAATCTAGGTAAAAAAAAATTAATTGTTTTTGCCCACTACATTCGTCACTTACAAAATAGTTAACCATTTGACAGAGTGGGTTTTGGATATAGACATATAGTATAGTTTTAACAAATTTGATCCTCCGTATAAAAGAATGCTATGAAATTAACATACATAAAAATATTCTTAGAAATAGCTTTATATACTTTTTTTTTCTTAAATATTATATCTGATAAGTAACTGATTCTAATTTATAAAGTAAGGAGAAAAATGGACAAACCCGGGCACTAGAGGATAAGAAGTAAAGCCCCAAAGGTTTTTGGCCATACAAATATCAGTGTGGCAAATTCCACAGAACAACACTTTGAACCTCACATCCTTTTCTCCTGTTTCCCTGTTTTATTCATTTAAATTTCATTAAAACTAAAAACATTACATAGAATCATAGGAAACGAAATGGATATAAATAAAATTAAAACCTTCTTGAGAAACGGAAAGGAGAAAGGACACCGGAATCATCTTTTGCAGCCAAACCGAAAGCCTCCTTTGCCATTAGGTATAAACAATAAGAGAATGAGATTCAGATATTTTGTGAATTATTGAGAGGAAAGACATTGGCTTTCATACGAGGTTGGAACCCATATTGATAGTGACTTTTGGATTCTCTACGTCCACAATAATTTATTTTCCCCAATGGTATGTTAGTCATGTTTTGATGTGATTCATTACTTTTTTTTGTCAACTGATTCATTACTTAGGATGGGTTTAGTTTAAAAAATGATAAAATGATAAAAAAAATAAACTAAGTTTGTGCGGAGTAACATGTGATGCAGTGCTTACTACTTTTTTTTTTTTTTTTGCTTTTACATCATAGTCAAGTTATTTAGTTTTGCATTAGGAGAAATTTAAATATCTGCTAGGCGGATGACAAAAAAAAAAAGCTTTGTGATGCGATTTAAGTGAATTTAGTTTTCATCGTTCCTTATTTATATTTATCTAATTTTAAGCCAGATTTGAAACTGGAAAATAAAATAAAAATGAGTAAAGTTTCTGCCAAAACCAACCAAAAAAACACGTGGCAATTATGTAATTGCCTGCCAAAAACATTTTTTTTTCCCGCAAATTTCAGCAGAAACCGATTTCACATGGAAGTTGTTCATCCACGTGTAAGTACTGAACAGTGTGGGCCATCCCGAGTTTTACACCGTATAATATTTGAAATTATAATGTGAATATTTATTTTCCTCCGAATTCAGTAAAGTCCATCCAACTTCTATTTTCATATTTAAAACGTGTTTAAATGTCAAGTTCGGTTGTTATTACTCCACGAATTTCCAAAATAAATTTTGTTTCTTTCCTGACAGAAACCCATAATCTTATTTGATCATACTCCATTTATATAAATCAAAATCCAGACTAATTTGTGTGTGGATATGCATCGAACATAGAGTTTTATTTAAGAACGAGTAGCAGCCAATGCATAGTTCTCATTGCCGTCTATATAAAGTCAGAAATTAAAATTTGATAGAACTTTCATTAGATTACCTGCATTTGGTCTTTATCAGTATTAACCAAGAATCCATCAGCTTCAAGTTTCTCAAGAGCATCCTTACGTTTTCCGGCGGTTGCCTTGACTTTACTCCCAAATACTTTAGCAAACTTCACCCCAATGTGTCCAAGACCTCCCTAACCCACAATTCCCGCATCTTTTCACGGTCCAGCCAATTCAAAGTACTTCATAGGACTATATATACATTGAAATGCCTATATGTAACATTTACTTATCACTATTAAATAAGATATATTTTGGTATACGATATACCTATATCGTATTGAAAATCCGTAAATATTCAACTTATAACCAAATATTGATAAATGGAGAGGTCCATTTATAATATCTAGTACTCTAGAAATCTTCATGTATTTTTTTAAGATGTCCCTCACATTCATAGCTGGATATCTAAAACACATAGATTTTTTATAGAGATGAACATCTACGGAGATTCATAATTGAAAAGTTATAACTTGATTTTATTTTCTCATAATTGATATAAAACAAACAATAATAGTTTGAGAAATAGATTGCAAAGTAGTGTAAATGTGTGTTTTGATTTTATTTTGAATGTAAGTAATTAAGGATTGAAATATAAGGAGGAGAGACAAAAGTGTCGTAATACATGAACAGCTGTAATTGGGGGCCACTAATACATAATTTTTTTTTACCACCGTCTCTAATGGCAAATTTACTTATAATTAGTTTATCCTCAACTGGACACACCCGAGTTCAAATCCCGGTCATGGTATAGAAACAATATTGATGAATGGACCCCTTGATATTCCATAATATTTTGTTTAAAAATAGGAATACACTTTATTACAAATAAATTGTTTACAACTTTCAAAATGTTGTTTCTTGAAACATCATTTTTCTATAGCTCTATTGCTTATTTTAAGTTTTTTTCCACTAGAAACAACCAAGATTCGAACCCCTTATGCCGCTTATTCTTTTACTATGAAACATCATTTAAAATATTGTGTTTAAGAAGAATGAGTTTATAAGATAACTAATCAAGGAAAAACAAATTATATGTAATATAGAATAAAGCTATAAAGTATAACAAATGCGTAATGGAAAAGCTTTATATTAAAAATAATCTAGAGAAAACGAAATTGAAAACACAGTTCTAAACTGAATAACTGATTAACAAGAGCAGAATAGTTGATCGAAAATGTCAGTAAATAAATTGAAAACAATAGTGGACAACATAAGATATACTATAGGTATTATTTTTGTTTGACAATATTGTATTTTGGATACTATTGGTTTAAAAAATAAAATTTAGGAAATAATAATTAACTAGACATACTTTTGGTTCCATTTTCCCTTTTTTTTTTTTTTTTGAAATTTAACAATTGAACAAGACACCAATCAAAACATTCAATAAATTTTAACATACCACATTATCAAATATATCCCACATTGGAAGTTTAGACCATT
>OVAW01000031.1:3491-35495 GCA_900406365.1 Heliophila coronopifolia | reverse complement strand
ATATATATATATATATATATATATATATATATTTTGTTAAAGGCTAAAAAGAAAAGGCTCATAGAAGAACCTTCTAGAGAAATGGAAAGGAGAGAGAAGGCCGGATTTGTCTCTAGCAGCCCAACCAAAGGCTTTGTTAGGATGCACTGTTTCAGGAGATTTCGCCATTGTATGTGTGTCAGATGCAAGGGAGTTGATCGTGTGCATATATATATATATATATATATACACTCGAAAGGATATGAATATATTCATATCTATATATTCAAAATCATTTTATTACTTTAGTCACTAAATTAACGAACAATATATTTCATTCCATTTTCGTTTTTCCAATTGCATGAGATTTAAGAAGGTTATGTATATAAATGATGAATAATATGTCACTTTTGGAAAATATCTTCAAATGAAAAAATCGTGGTCAATTAAAATAATCTTATAATCAAAATTCAAAAGTATAAAAACTAAACCGAAAATATAGGCAATACGTAGTGTTTGGGAATATATGATTAAACGAGGTTGTGCAAATAAACCATCGTTGTAAATTGAAATATTATTTATCAAAAATAATGGTTTGCTACACAATATCATTCCTTGGTAAGAAGGAAGATAGTTCCTCAAACGAGTTGTTTGTAGAGGTGTCGATCTGGTTGGACGGACGCCCAACCGCTAGTTTTTTGAAAAGCACGCGGGTTTATGGGTGTAAAATTTTTTGTCCAATCGGGCTTGCGGGCTAGAAAACCAAAAACAATGACCGCTCTGAGCGGATAAGCGGTGACCACGGGCCGGCCATAGTATGGTACAAACTTTTTTTCCCAAAAAAATTCTAAAAAAAATTAAAATATACATAGTTTTGCTAAAAAACACATAAATATTCTTGGTAAAACCTATATTCTAAACATTAATTCATTAAAATATATATCATATTTGCCAAAATACATAATTCTAATATAAAATGCATAATTTTAATCTTAATACAAATTTATAAAAAATTATTTTTCCTTAGGCGGTTAAGCCCGCGGGCTCCGTGGGGCCCGCCCAAATAGCCCGCAGACCAATTGGGTTCTAAACCCAAAAACCGCCAAAAATTTGGGCATAAAAAAACAAAACCAAATCCGCACCGCTACGGTGCGGAGCAGACCAAGTCCGCGGGCGACCTGCCCATATTGACAGCTATAATTGTTTGGAATGTGTTGTCCACAACGTTATAGAAATTTAAAGAGATCAATAATTTTTTTTTTTTAAATTAATATTTTTATTAAAATTGATATCTATTTAAACTTTATTTTTTTTGTCAAATCATCAATTTCGAACATATTTAACAAAATTACTAATAATATATATATATATATATATATATATATTTAAAATAATCTAAATTTTATTTTTAAACTTTACACTGTATTTTATTTTTCTAAAACATAAGACACGCTAATCAATGTACACGTGGCAAAATGAAATTGGATATTTTTATAATTGATCAGTTAGAGGTTTTGTTGTTACTTGTTAATTAGTTGCTACACAATTGAATCTTTAGACACGTGTTTAATCTCTAACGCGTTGCCCATTACATTTTGGTAGCCTCTTTCATTAGCAATTTCAATATATAAAACGAATCCAGATTCAAGCGTTTGCGTTTGTCTAACGAAACAAGCGTTTTTTTTTTTTTTGCTATTAAAAGTAAAAATGGTAATTAAACACAGTAACTTGCGTTTGAAGCCTCTTTCATTGTGTTGCTTTTGTCCTCTTCTTTCGGATCTGTTTCTGTCCCTTTGACATTCACATCGTCGATCACTTTCACTCCACCAATAGCCGGAGATGTTGTCTCCACCGAAGCTGTTTTTAGATCTGAATCAGTTAACGCCATATTTAGCGATGTTAACTTATCTTCTTCCTTGGTTTTATGATCTGCCTTTTCCTATTGAACAAACAAATCCAAAACGATTTAGAAACATATATCCAAAAATGTATTAAGTAGTGTACATTTATGTTTATTGGCTACTTACTTGAAGGAACAAGTTGCTAAGAGATTTTGCAGCATCGATCTTCTGATCTTCAAGAAGTGAATCCTTAAGCTCCTCCGGTGCCGCCGGAGCTTCGGCTCCCGTTAAAACTTTTGGCTTTAGTGCACAATTACCCATATAGACTTTCTATATACTACAGTATAATTTAGCCTGTTCGAATTAAACATGAGCTATAAATAATATATATATAGGCATACATACAGACACACATATGCATGTCTTTGTATATAGTTTGTGTCCGTCCATCTCGTCACGCGGTTTCACTAGATAATGAGGCGGGGATACAGAGAGGCCCACTTTTACATTATTACATCGCTTTTTTTCTTCTAATCTTCATCGGTTAACAGAAATGACATTCAAATATCTACTTAATGCCCCCAAGTTTATTATTTTTACTATTAATAACGGACGGTTGAATCATGTATTTTTTTTTTTTTTAGAATCGACTTATATTTTGTTCTAAATTATCAATCGTTAATTATTGAATATTACTAGTAATTTCGTGTTTGTAATTCAAGGGAACATCTAATTATTTCCTTCTAGAGCTTTATTATTAACCTTTTCTCTCCCTTTTGTAATTAAAAAAAAAAAAACTAGCTGGCGGAAGATTTGTCTTCTGAATATTGGACTATCGAATTTGGCATTTATTGTTTACTAATATATCATTTTTTAAGCGACATAATATATCAATATATAAATCGAGGTCCTTTAATCTAGTGGTTTGAGACTACTAGCATGACTTTGGTATCGGGAGTTCGATTCCCCGCCTCTACGATGAGGTTTCCCTTTAGTGAGATTTAGGCTAATGGACCGGCCTGTTGTGGCCAAATGTTGACCAAAAAAAAAAATATATCAATATATAATTACATAGTTGGTGTTTTGGTGATAAAAAAAAAGTGAAATATATATAAATAGGTTTAAGAGTTGAATGCAAGAAAGTTTGAAATCACAATTATAAGCAAGTAGGTTTTTTTTAGGGTGTAAGTGTGCTTTAATCTAGTGTTTTGAATGTATTACCAATGACCATAACATCGGAAGTTAGATACTCCGCATTGATGATGAAGTTTTTTTTTTAATGTGATTTAGGCTAATGGAATAGAATGTTGTGACCCAAATAAAAAAAAAGTATGTAGAATTTTGTTATATTATTCAATGATAAATATGTATATGCTTAAAAAGATGGTGATTGGTAAATTGAAATCATCCTCCATGATCCACAAAAATCAAAACAGGTCCAATAGCCACCAACATCATCGAGTAATGCTTAAACAACACAATATGAAGTATCATCATAAAGCCATGGACGCTTCAAGTTCAATACGCATAATTAGGGATTTTATAACGTGTATGACATAAATAGATATATAATAGGTAGCGTTATTTCAAATATTTATTAAGACTCATTTAACTTTTTTTTTTTTTTTAAATGAGTTTAAACGGGTTCAACAGAAATCAATTTAATAGGAGTTTTTGTCATAAACTCATGGGTACTCGTTAGGATTATTTATTTTGTTTAGTTTGATTTTTCTAAATTTAAAATATAATTAATTTTTGTTATTAATATAATTAATTTCTTATTTTAAAATATATATTTCTACAAAAATAATTATATATATAATTAAATTTAAACAAAAAAAATATTATTTATACTATAAAAAAAAATACTAAAAAACACTTGAAACTAGAATTAAAATACTCGAATTAGAATGAATTTTAAATAAAAATATCAAATCCGAAGTGACACCAAACGGTAAGAAAATTCAAAACCTGGTCTAAAAAAACCAAAATACGAAGAAAAACCAAAACCGTAAAATCATATATTTTAGCGAAATCATATATTTTAGGGAATTTTAACTAATTTAGAAGTCGTGAGTAGAAGATTTTGTTGAGAGGGTGAAATGTGTTGATGAGTGTTGGTGGATATGTATATTATACAACTTTTGGATTTATCAGCCCACACAAATTTGATTTCATAATCAAAATCACTGAAAGATTATAAAATTTAATGGGAATCTATCAAACTAAATCATATACACAAAAAAAAAACAAATTTTTATTTTTTTAAAAAAAATTGATGATTTGTTTCTTCTTCTATAAATATTTGAAACTTGTTCCCTCCGGCTGAGACAGAAGAGTACTCGTTCCGGACGCCACTGGATCGGATGAGCTTAGTCTCCAGCTTCCGAAAACTCGGCTACTACTAGATGATCCTCTTGAAGATCCTGTGGTACGGAATCTCTGGGAATCGCTGTTGTCTTCCCTGACGACTCTCAGTGGATTCTCAAGAGCTTGTACAATGTGTCTCATAAGGGGCCTTCTTGTTGGTTTAGGGTTAAGACAAGATCTAGCCACGATTGCCATTGCCCATACTTCTTCTAAGAGGTCGTCGTCAAGTAGAAGAGATTGGTCTATAATGTTGGTCAGTGGTTCTTTCTCTTGTGATGAAATGTAGGGTAAAATCTCTTTTAGGAATTGGGTTTCATCATCATCATCATCGCATGAGCTTATTCCTACATTTCCTGTGATTAGCTCCAGTAGTATTTTCCCGAAGCAGTACACATCGTATGCACTTGTTGCTCTTGCTGTTGCAAAATATATAAAAAAATTAGTTTTTTTTTTTTTTAATTGTTAAAAGAACATTGACTCATCTAATTCTTTTATCTTTAGAAGATAAACTCACCAGCTCCACTTTCTTGACCTGACCTGAATTGGAGAATACATATTTGTTAGATTTTGTTTTCTTTGGCCAACTTATTCACTCACTCACACTTACTGGGATAGTCTTAGCAACCGGGCTATTTTCCGTTGACGTCCATTGTTTTCTTCATTACAAGCTTTGCTAAAGCTTCCCAGCCTAACTTCAAACTTATCATCCAACAGAATGCTGCTTGCTTTTACATCTCTTTTATATTTGTTTTGGAATACTCTCAACATCATCAGTATTATTATTATGAAGCAATGGTGGTTTCTAAGTAAATAAAAAAGGGATGATTTTTAATACCTGTGAACAATAGATGGTGAACAATCATGATGCAGGTAAGAAAGTCCCTCTGCTGCTCCCAATGCTATTTTCATTCTGGTTATCCAATCTAGTGATTTCAATCCATCATCCTCAACAACTGATTTCAATTTATAGAACAATGAGCTTGTTAAATCCCTATTTGGCATATACTTATAGACCAAGAATTTATGTGTTGTGCTCTCTAACAAGCTTCCTACAAATGCCACTATTCTCGGATGTGCAATCCTACTGAATAAATCCAACTCCGTTAGGTACCCTTCCTTGTTCTTTGTCGATTCCAAGCTTATTCTTTTCACAACAATCTCAACTCCAGTTTCTAAAACTCCCTTGAAAAGATCCCCCGACTGTCCTTTCTTTATCAGGTTCGAATCGTGGAATTCCTTTGTGGCATTGAGCAGCTGTTGATAGGTAAATGACGATCCAAGGCTCGCAAAGTTTATAGAGACTCCTCCCGCTGGGGAAAGTGTTTCACCATGAGGCAATGGGCCAACGCCGTTGTGTCTCCCTCTAGTTGATGATCTGTTTCTTCGACGGACACAGAAGCTCACTGTTATTGGTAAAAATATGAGAATGAGCATAACTAAAATAGACCCTCCAACTGCAGCCATTATAACTATAGTCTTGTGGCTTAACCAAAATGATTTTGGCTTCTTTTTCTGCTCAGTTTGTCCGAAACTGTCGAAAGTCAAGCCCTTGTTGGAATAAAACATAGTGCAATCCGACAATTTCCGCTGGTTCTGTGGGCCCTGAAGACAATTGTTGCTCAAGGCAGCATTGATGGGCATAAAGTCTGGAACTTTACCTTCAAAGTAGTTTCTTGACAGATCAACAACAACTTTAAACCTTCCAATTAAAAGTGTGAGATTGCCGTAAAACATGTTCCCAGAAATGTTAAGCATTGAGGCAGTGGAATGAAAACTGATAGTGGTATTAGGCAGCAAGTCGGAGAAGTGATTTCCAGAAAGATCCAGACTCCTAAGCTCCGGTAACGACCATAACATGAAGGGTACAACACCGACGAAACCATTTCCTTTGAAGTCAACGATCTGTAGTTTACTCAGGTAACTAAACAAATCAGGAGGTAGGGATCCTGAAAAGCTATTTTCCGCAATATCAAGTGTCTGCAAGTTCCTTAACCCTTTTAAATCTGCTGGAACCAAGCCAGACAGGTTGTTGAAGCTGAGATCAAGGTCAACTAAAGCAGACAGGTCTCCAAGTGATGGAGGTATTGAAGAGGACAGAGCGTTGTGCGAAAGATTAAGACGTTGGAGCTGTGAGAGTGCCCCAATACTAACAGGAATGAAACCGTCTAGTGAGTTTGAGGAAAGATCAAGAATTGAAAGGTTTTGGAGAGAGGTAAGAGACAAAGGAATTTCCCCACTGATTGAATTCTTGGAAAGATTAAGAAGAGTGAGGTTTGATAAGCGAGTCAAAGCTGCAGGGATAGCTCCTGTGATTGAACAAGAGCTAAGGTCTAACACCTGCAAAGTCAACAGGCTGAATCCAAACAAAACCGGGATTGGACCTGGAAGAGCGAACGTGGAGGCATTAAAGGACGTTAAACGTGTGAGATTGGCGAGTGAATCAACAGAGAATTGTAGGTTTTGATTCCCAAGTCTTGTTCTTTTGAACCCTGAAATGTTGATTTCAATTACACTAGCATTCTGATCACATGTTATGCCGTTCCAATTCAGACAAGGATCTCCTTTAACTGGCCAATCGTTGCTTCTAAGCCCAAGAGAAGACCTTAACAACAAAAGCGCCGATTTCTCAGCAGGAGAACTTTTTGTATGTTGCCCGGACGTTGACTCTAAGAACAAGATGATGAAGAAGAAGAAGAAGACCAGGAAGATTGTCTTCTTCGGATCCACCATGGTTTTCTCTAAAACCTGATTATTAAATCGACAAAACCCTTCATTGTGCAAAGGAAACTTTCTTTTCTTGTGACTTAAGTTAATAGGAGTATATAAAAAAACAAAAAAAAGTTCTTCTCTATGCTCTAATTTTTGGCAAATTTATTGAGTTTTGGTTATCAATCATTTTTTTCTGACTCTTCTATTTGATTGTTCAGATTTAGAGAGAAAAAGATGGAAAGTATATTAAAAACCACCAAGTAGAATAAAATAATAGGTGATCTAATTTTATACACAAGTGTTATGGACAGAGAAAGCTTCGTACTGGTCAAAGAACAAACAACAAAGATGTGATCCTTTCTTATGCGCACGTCCCGCCCAAGACAGTTTTTAACAAACTCTTAAAAAGCAGTTAAAATATATCAAGTAAATGGTAAGTTATTAAATATACTGTATATCATAATACAATTTGGATCGTAATAACCTTTTTCAAGCCTACCAAACACTTGCACCCAAATCTTGACTAAAAAAAAAAAAAAAAAAAAGATGGTCATTAGTGGTACAAAGTAAAGTAGGAGTATTTATAAGAAAGAAAGAAAGAAGAAGGAAGGAATCAATCATCATTCAAGTACATTTTTATTCTTGAAAAAAATGGCTTCAAATTCAAAGAGCAAAATTCTGGTCATAGGAGGAACGGGTTACATAGGGAAACATATAGTGGAAGCGAGCGCCAGATCTGGGCACCCTACCTTTGTTCTCGTTAGAAATTCGACGCTAACGAGCCCCTCCCGATCTACCACCATCGACCATTTCAAGAATCTCGGCGTTCACTTTCTCCTCGTTCAGTACCGATCTCTCTCTTCTCTTTTCTTTTAATTTTGAATTCCTTATTTTTTTTTTAATTTAATTTAAAACAAAAAAATAGGGAGATCTTAACGATCATGCAAGTCTGGTGAATTCGATAAAGCAAGCGGATGTAGTGATATCTACTGTTGGACACTCCCTCTTGTCTGATCAATTCAATATCATTTCTGCCATTAAAGAAGCTGGTAACGTTAAGGTATACTATATTTAATTTATTATTATTGATTTGAATAACACTATTTATTTCTTATTTAATTTAACAATTGATGCTCACCATATCCATATCTATCTATCTATCTTCACCAGAGATTCTTTCCCTCAGAGTTTGGTAATGACGTAGACCGTGTTCACTGTGTTGAACCCACCAAATCAGCCTATGCTATTAAGTCCAAAATCCGCCGAACTATTGAGGCTGAAGGGATCCCATACACTTATGTCTCTTGCAACTTCTTTGCTGGATACTTTCTCCCTACTTTAGCCCAACCCGGGGCTACTTCTGCTCCTCGGAGTAAAGTCATCATTTTAGGTGATGGAATCCCCAAAGGTATATATATATATATATATATATATTGAAAACACAATCAATCAACTTTGTGTTTCTTTTATGTATAGATATATTTACTCTTAAAAGTTTTGATATTTTGTTTTGAAGCGGTGTTTAACAAGGAAGAAGACATAGGGACTTACACAATCAAAGCCATTGATGATCCAAGGACCTTGAACAAGATCTTATACGTTAGGCCACCCATGAACACTTACTCATTCAACGATCTTGTCTCTCTTTGGGAGAACAAGATTGGCAAAACACTCGAGAGAATCTACGTTCCTGAACAACAAGTCCTCAACCAGATCATAGGTACCCTACTAATTCTTTCTTCTTCTTCTTCAAGTGCATGTATACATATGGGTTTTAATTAGTTAAATGTTGCAGAATCATCACCACCACTCAACATATTGCTATCACTTTGTCATTGTGTTTTCGTGAAAGGAGGACACACAAGCTTTGAAATCGAGCCTTCCTTTGGAGTAGAAGCCTCTGAGCTTTACCCTGATGTTAATTACACTACTGTTGATCAAATCCTCAACCACTACGTCTAAACTCGACAAAACTCTTTCCTTAAAAGGTATCAAAATCCATTTTATAATTTTGAGTTTTACGGTTTAATAATTATCTTTGTATATTTTGTGTTACCCAAACACGGAATTATATATTTTTGTCTTGCATTGGTTTTTCTAGTAGTTGATTTTGCAATATTACTATACAACATCGAAATCCATGAGTTTGGGACCCAATTTGGAGAATTGAAAATACAAGTAAAGAAACAAAACAAATAATATTTTTAATTTTTAACAGAAGAGAAGAGATGCTATTGCAATACATAGATATACTAAAAACAAATTAAAATTGACATCTTGTAACCCTTGTAGCTGCTAATAGTTTTGTCAATATAAAAAAATAGTCCCCAAAGTGGCTAACGATAATGATTATCGATCAGGTCAATCTGCACGTGAGCCGCCGCCGCCGCTCCGTCCACCATATTTCTGTCACCAAAACCAACAAGAGTCAATCGGTATATATTACCGATTAATATAGCATTGACAGATATGCAAACAATTGCAAAATTTAACACAAATGGATAAACATATTGTAAATCAAAGCCTCAACTTTATAAAAAAGAAGTAGGTGTGGTTTTTTAACCTGTTTGCCGAAGCTGAAAGGAATGTACTTGTACTTGATCATGTGGGAGATCTGGCGTCTCATGGTGAGAACAAATAGAACAATCCAATAACAAAGTAGAATTGGCCAGAACACAGGAACATCAAATACTGAGAAGAACGTCATCAGAAATGCAATGCAGAAAGCCTTTGTCATAGAGTACCTGAAGTTACAAAAGAGATTGGAAGATAAGAAAAAAAAATATATGTATGTACAAAAGGCAGATTAAGATGATTGACCAGAATTTGAACTCGGGGAGTCGGCGGATGAAAGGCTTGAACTCATCAGAACCTCTAGTAGGAAGGGAAGGGCCATCAGAGACGGCAGCAGACTCAGGATCAACAAGAGGGGACAAGAACCCAATAAGGAGATTCAAAAGGTAGATACCAAGACCATAGGAGATGATATAGAAACCCTGAATAGAGTAAACCCTGAGAGAGTAGATAAGGGCAACGACAAGAGTTCCAATCCACCTGTAAGTAGAATGAGGTGTGGTCTTGTCAAGATAATGTTGGTAAATCCGCCATGCCTCATGTGCTTTCTGTTGAACAGGTGTGGCCACCGAGGCACTATCACCTCCATTGCCGTCCATCCAATCTAATGTTGATCTTTGAAACCTGCAAAAAAAATGAATAGTTTTTCTTGCTGATCAAAATCCTTATGGATCTACAAAATGAATAATAACTTAGGAAACAGAAATCTAGAAAATGAAAATGACTATCTTTTCTTTAGCTAATACTAGTTGTCAATGAATCAAAACCCTAGTGACACTATATCCTCCATGGTCAACAAAGCAGAGGAAATAGAAGAAAAAGCAGCTCAACTTGAAGATCTAGAGCAGTGGAGCTTACGCGAAGGGACCAAAAATCTTAAAAAAAATCTCAGATCATTTAAATTGGAAACAGAAGATAGAAAGCACTTACGGAAGGAGGCTGATTTATCCAAAACGAGCTCAGATCTGACGCTAATCAATTGAGAGAGATATAGACATGTAGTATGATTTTATTTTTATTTGACCCAAAATGTTTTGTGAAATATCAATTTAACCCCCACCCCCTTCCCTTTAATAAGTTTTTTTGTAATAAAATCTGAGGAGTGAGAGGGCCTTTCATTATCTATCTACGCACAACTCTTAGCTTCTCCCGTCGTCGCTCACCATTCAATTTCGGTAAGTTTCAGCTTCTCTTACCCACCCACCTCTATAAGCTGTTATATATATTCCTTCCAATCTTTTTAGCTTTAGAGGTTTTTAGTCTGAAATCTAATTAACATATATATTTTTTTTTTCTGTTGTAGCATAGAAATATTTTGTATTCTTATCTCCTCCTCCTGGTTTAATTCTTTCTCACCTCCATAGTTGTAACATTATTTTCATCTACTTCAACTTCGACTGTCCAAAAATCATTTTCCCAGTAGAAATTAACTTAGTTATCAAATATATATATATATATCTGACCCAGCTTATGATTGGTGTAGTTTGGGTTTTATTTATGGAGGTCACAAATAGCAGCAGCAGCAGCAGCATCATGTGGTTTTTCAGAGACAAAGGTTTTGATGATCCTAGTATCGACAAAATGTTGAGAAAGTGCAAGCACTTGGAGAAAGCCCAAAACGATGTCGCTTCTGAAAACTGGGAGTACCTTAGAAGCATTGGTATCCAAGACAGAAAACTCCCTTACATCATCTCCCGATGCCCCAAAATCCTTACTTTACGTCTCGCCGAGAGGCTTATCCCCATGGTTGAGTGCCTCTCCACCCTTGGAAGGAAGCCTCGTGAAGTTGCTTCCGCCATTACCAAATTCCCTCCCATACTATCTCATAGCGTGGAGGAGAAACTATGCCCCCTTCTTGCTTTCTTTCAAGCATTGGGTGTTCCTGAGACTCAACTTGGTAAAATGATTCTTTTTAACCCAAGGCTTATCAGCTACAGCATCGACTCCAAGCTGACCGTGATCGTCAGCTTTCTTGCTAGTCTTGGCCTTGACCGAGATGGGATGATCGGGAAAGTTTTGGTCAAGCACCCCTTTCTTATGGGGTATAGTGTTGATAAAAGGTTGCGGCCTACCACTGAATTCTTGAAATCATCGGTTGGTCTGAGCGAGGATAGCATTCAGTCGGTGGTCATGAATTTCCCACAAGTTGTATGCAGAGACGTTAACAAAATTCTGAAACCAAATTATGAGTATTTGAGGGAGTGTGGGTTTGGAGATGCACAGGTATCAACAATGGTGACTGGTTATCCGCCAATTTTGATAAAGAGTATAAAGAATTCACTTGAACCTAGGATCAGATTCCTAGTGCAGGTGATGGGAAGAGGAATGGATGAAGTGGCTAACTATCCAGAGTTCTTTCAGCATGGATTGAAGAAGAAGGTTGAATCACGGTATAAATTTGTCAAGAAGAATAACATCGAATGCAGCCTTAGAGAAATGTTGGACTGTAACACAAAGAAATTCCACCAGAAGTTTGGCTCTTTAGAGTTAAAATGAATGCTTCTAGTTTTCCTTTCTCAGTCTCTACCAGTAATGTACTCTTTTTTTTTTAATACCAATTGTGATATGATCCATGGAGTGTGTTGTTATCCAGATATAAACCGATCTCATACTCTTTTTGCATTAAGCTGAAATGCAGAGCAGCATTCATCTGAAGCCGAAAGTAAAAAAAAAAAAAAAAAAAAAAAGGAAAACAAGTCTTTTCAACTTAAAAGGGCTTTATTATAACTAAAAAGAGGCCCATTTACATTTAATGTAAAATGTAAGAAACCCTCTCTCTCTCGTTTTCATCTCAGTCTTTCTTCTGAATAAGAGAGAGTTGCAGCAGCTTCACCTCCCCCCGACTTTTGATTCCGATCCAACAACAAAAAAAAAAAAGAGGTCCGACTCTCTTCCTTTGACTTATATTAAATTTAAGTTGGTGAATATATATATAGTTAAGACAACATATCTTGGCCGATTTAATTTAGCAGTCTTTAGCCAATCTTCAATCAAAGCAAAACATTTCTTGTCGTGGCCTAACTAACTTTTTTGCATTTGCTGTTCCTTTGTAAAGATGGTGGTGACCTCTTCGAAAGCCCTCGCTTCTGCGGCGAGACATATGGTGAAAAGGACAATACGCTTTGTCTCAACGGGTCATCAACAGCAGAAGAACCCTCCGGAGCCCTTACCCAACAGACCTTTGCGAGGGGAGAGGTCTTCTTCCTCCACTAATAATCATACTCAGTCTGACAATACCTTCCTCGAACAATTCAAGATTGGACGGGAACAGCAAAACCCCACCCAGATAATCTCAAAGGAAGAAGCAGAAGATTCCGATGAGATATTCAAGAAGATGAAGGAAGGAGGTCTCATTCCTAACGCTGTGGCCATGCTTGACGGCCTCTGCAAAGATGGCCTTGTACATGAAGCCATGAAGCTCTTTGGGTTGATGCGTGAGAAAGGTACAATCCCTGATGTCGTTATCTACACTGCTGTCGTTGATGGCTTTTGCAAAGCTCATAAAATTGAAGACGCTATGAGGATTTTCAGGAAAATGCAGAACAATGGTATTTCTCCAAATGCCTTCAGCTATGGTGTGTTGGTTCAGGGATTGTACAATTGCAACCTGATAGACGATGCTCTTGATTTCTGTCTTGAGATGCTTGACTCTGGTCACTCTCCCAACATTCCCACTTTCGTTGGATTGGTTGATGCCTTTTGCAGAGAAAAGGGTGTCCAACAAGCCCAGTCGGCTATTCATACCTTAAACCAAAGAGGATTTCATGTTAATTTAAAGGCTGTGAAAGAGTTCATGGACAAAAGGGCTCCATTTCCTTCTTTGGCTTCGGAAGCTATTTTCAACAAGAAACCCTCCTGAAGTTCTTCTGATTATCATTTCGATGTTTGCTTCATTTACTTCACTTGTAATAATAAAATAACCTTCTTTCTTCTTGGAACATCAAATCAAATTAACTTACTTGTCATTCCAAGAGCAGCAGCTGTGTGCTTTTCCTTTTACTATATAAAAGAAATGAAAAATAGAAATCAGTAACAGTATTAAATACACGGCCGAACATTTTAATGGGCCAATAGTCGAACCCTTTAATGGGCTTAAATTAGGGCCTATTAATTCTCAGAGCGAGCAAGCGAAGATCACCTTTCTGAGTTTTCAGGGTTTTGTCGATTTTTGGGAATGGAAACTGGAGATGGAGGAGTTAGTAGTGGGGGAGGAGATATAGATGAAGAAGCAATTGATATTGAGCAGCATGGTATCGAGGATGATGATATTCTCGACAGCCCAATGCCTGATGATGGTCTTTCTGTTGGTAATTACTTTCCCGATGCTGATCTCATGGATCTCGAGCCTTATGATGGTCTTGAATTTGAGCCTTACGATGGTCTCGAGTTTGAGTCCGAAGAAGCTGCCAAGGCATTCTACAACTCTTATGCTCGTCGAGTTGGCTTTAGCACGCGTGTCAGTTCATCCAGGCGCTCCCGACGAGACGGAGCTATTATTCAGAGGCAATTTGTTTGTGCCAAAGAAGGTTTCAGGAACATGAACGAAAAGCGCACCAAGGATAGGGAGATCAAGCGTCCTCGTACTATCACTAGAGTCGGCTGTAAAGCCTCTCTCTCTGTTAAGATGCAGGATTCCGGTAAATGGCTTGTCTCTGGATTTTTCAAAGAGCACAACCATGACTTGGTTCCTCCCGACCAAGTTCACTGTCTTCGTTCCCACAGGCAAATCTCTGGTCCAGCTAAGACCTTGATTGACACTTTGCAAGCTGCTGGCATGGGTCCCCGCCGGATCATGTCCGCCCTTATCAAAGAGTATGGTGGAATTAGCAAGGTTGGCTTCACCGAGGTTGACTGTAGGAATTATATGAGGAACAACCGCCAGAAGTGCTTTGAAGGAGAGATTCAGCTTCTTCTTGACTACTTGAGGCAGTTGAATGCTAACAACCCTAACTTCTTTTTTGCTGTCCAGGGCAGCAGCGACGATCAGTCTCTTGGTAATGTTTTCTGGGCTGATCCTAAATCTATTATCGATTTCTCTTTCTTTGGGGACACTGTTACATTTGATACAACCTATAGGTCCAATAGATACCGCTTGCCTTTCGCTCCCTTCACTGGAGTAAACCACCATGGCCAACCCATTCTCTTCGGCTGCGCCTTTATCATCAATGAAACTGAAGCTTCTTTTGTATGGCTTTTCAATACGTGGCTTCAAGCAATGGCCTCTCATCCTCCTGTCTCTATCACCACTGACCATGATCCGATTATAGGTTCATCCATCATGCAGGTTTTTCCAGGCGTTCGCCATCGGTTTTGCAAATGGCATATTTTCAAAAAATGTCAGGAAAAGTTGTCGCATGTCTTCCTCGAGCACCCTTCTTTCGAGTCTGATTTCCACAAAAGTGTCAATCTGACTGAATCTGTGGAGGATTTTGAGTCATGCTGGTTTTCTCTTCTTGACAAATATGAGCTAAGAGACCATGAGTGGCTTCAAGCAGTATATTCCGATCGTCGGCAGTGGGTCCCTGTATATCTCCGTGATACTTTTTTTGCCGAAATGTCCTTAACTCAGCGTAGTGACAGTATGAATTCGTATTTTGATGGTTATATCAACGCTTCAACCAATCTGAGTCAGTTCTTTAAGCTTTATGAAAAAGCTTTGGAGAGTCGTCTCGAGAAAGAAGTTAAAGCAGATTATGATACAATGAACTCACCTCCTGTGCTGAAGACTCCATCCCCAATGGAGAAGCAGGCGTCTGAACTTTACACAAGGAAGTTGTTTATGAGATTTCAGGAGGAACTAATTGGAACTTTGACTTTCATGGCATCAAAAGCTGATGATGACGGGGATCTAGTTACCTACCAGGTAGCGAAATATGGAGAGGTCCACAAGGCTCATTTCGTTAAGTTCAATGTATTGGAGATGAGAGCTAATTGCAGCTGCCAGATGTTTGAGTTCTCTGGCATCATTTGCAGACATATATTGGCAGTCTTCCGGGTCACCAATCTCCTTACACTTCCACCTTACTATATCCTAAAAAGATGGACCAGAAATGCCAAAAGCAGTGTTATATTTGAAGATTATGGTTTGCATGCGTATGACAATTACCTGGAGTCTCATACTGTCCGATATAACACCCTACGCCACAAAGCTTTCAATTTTGTGCAAGAAGCGGGAAAATCTAGGTATACTTGTGATTTGGCAGTAGTTGCTCTGCAAGAAGCTGCCAAAACTGTGTCCTTAGCAATGAAAAATGAGGTTAGAAGAAGTGTTGCTAACGGGCATGTCAAAGAGCGTTCTGTGACTGATGGAAAAGGGATGTGCTGTCAGCAAGAGGAGCTGGGGCAACCCGAGCCCGAGGTGAGTATCATTTTCTCCCTAAAAAATCACTGTATTGTCTCTTTGATAGTATCCTATGTTTGTGAGCTTTTGTATCATGCGATCTCATAAATCTGAAAGGTCCTCAAAAACTTTGGAAAGTGGTTCTACTGCTGACAAATGGCATGACTCTAATGGCTCACGTTTACAGGACGAAATGGACAAGAAGATAAAGGAGCTGAGAAAGGAGTTGGAAATAGAAAACAGGAAAAGTGAAGCGTACAGGACAAATCTGCTTTCAGTGTTGAAAGAAATGGAAGAAGAAAAGTTACAAATGTCAATCAAAGTGCAGAACATAAAAATTAGCTTGAAGGATAATCTGTGAAACAAAGCAACAAGTTCAATCCGTTTTATCATCTTCTTGTCTTTGATATGTGATGTTGCTTATGTACAGTATATATATATATATATATATATATAGGATTTTTGAAAGAGCGACTCTACTAATTTAAGGATTTCAGTATTAGAGGCAGCCTTGGGCAGTAGTAGATCATCGTCTCATAACATCACATTGTATAATTAAAATGTTGAAGGATATATAACAAGAGTGCTAATACAATAACCTTGGAATCTATCTATGAGTTTAAGTTGATTTGACAATACTATATTTAAAGATGAGTTTTTTTTTTTTTTTTTAGCTTTAGAGCCCAGAGGAGAAGCCAAATTGGGTTAAGAAGAGCATTGTTATTATTATAAAATCGGCCCATTTACACGTTTAAAAGAAACCCTAAAGAAAGAAAAAAAAAAAAACCATTTCGAGTCCAAAAAAACTCTGAATTGGTATCTCTCTACTCTCTTTTAAGTGAAATCGTTTTTTAGGGTTTAGGGAAAAATGTTGATAGAGGATGTCTGAATTGGTAGTTTAAACGGGATGAGTGTAGAGCGCGAGAGGGCCCTGGGAAACGGAGTGGAGCATGTATTGAACTATCTTAAACGTAGACAGCTCGATAATCCAGATTTCTTCTATGCAATGAAGGAGGATGGCGGTATTCTTTTCTGGGCTGATCCTACTTGCAAGTTGAATTATTCTTACTTTGGTGATACTCTAGTGTTTGACACCACCTACAGGAGAAGGGGTAACAGGTTTCAAGTGCCTTTTGCTGCCTTAACCGGTCTCAACCATCACTGTCAGCCTGTTCTTTTTGGTTGTGCTCTCATATTCGATGAATCCCAGTCCTCCTTTTCTTGGCTTTTCCACACATGGCTTCAATCAATGTCTGCTCCCCCTCCTTCTTCTATTACTCTTGAACCTGATCCTCTTATTCAGCTTTCTCTTTCTCATGTTTTTTCCCATACCCGCCTTCGTTTCAGCCACCTTCGCATCTTCACTGAAACTCAGCATAAACTTGCTCACGTCTTTCAGTCTCATCCCACTTTTGAATCCGATTTCTTCAGTTGCATTACTGATTCAGAAACTCCTTCTGACTTTGAGGCATCTTGGGACTCTATCCTCAGAAGATATTATCTACAAGACAATGAGTGGCTCCAGTCCATTTTTAATGCTAGGCAGCAATGGGTCCCTGTTTTTATCCGGGACACCTTTTTTGGAGAGCTGTCTCCAAATGAAGGAAGTTCCTTTTTGAATTCATTCTTCCAAGGGTTTGTGGGTCCATCAACTACCATGCCAATGCTCATTGACCAGTATGAGAAAGCAATTGATTGTTGGCGTGAGAAAGAACTCAAAGCTGATTATGAAGCTACTAACTCTCCTCAGACCCCCTCTCCCATGGAAAAGCAAGCTGCTTGCCTCTATACAACTGCAGCATTCACCAAGTTCCAGCAGGAGTTTGTTGAGACCCTTGCAAATAGAATTATTAGTGATATTGGAACTTGCACCACTTATCGTGTGGCTAAGTTTGGAGAAGTTCACAGAGGTCATACCGTCAATTTTGACTCTCTTGAGGTGAAGGCTAATTGCAGTTGTCAAATGTTTGAGTATTCAGGTATTGTTTGTAGACACATATTGGCGGTATTCAGGGCCAAAAATGTGCTTACTCTTCCATCTCAATATTTACTAAGAAGATGGACCAAAGAAGCAAAGAGTAGAGGCACTGATCAGGAACAATCAAGCAGTTGTGAAGAATCTCTAGCCGTGGGCTATGAAAAACTACGAGAAGAAGCAACCAAGTATGTGGAGGAGGGCGCCAAATCTATTCAGAGTTATAAAGCTGCTATGGAGGCCTTAGATGAAGCTGAGAAGAAGGTTACTGGTGCTGCAAGTAACAAAATGAGAGGAGCAATACCCCCTGGAAACGGAGATCATGGAAGGGTAAGTAAGCGAGAATGAATCATTTTTGTATAAATTTGGTACAACACAATAGTTTTGATGCATGTTGTGTTCATTTGGGGAATGTCAGGAGGGAGAAAAGGAGAGGGTGATAATTAAACTGAGAGCTGAATTGGAGAGGACAAGTGAGAGATGCAAAGTATATAGAGGAAACCTGATGTCTATTCTCAGGGAGATGGAAGAGCAGAAGTCTCAGCTATCAGTGAAGGTGGAAAATACTAGACTAAGCTTAAAAGACTGAAATGTAAATAATAATAATATCACAAAGTGAACTGTGATAATCCTAAATGACTTTATTTTTTGGAAACAATTCAATCTCACATTACTGACCTAACTTTATAATGTTTTTCTAAACTTCCGATTTAATCTTTCTGTTTTTGTATGAATTCTGTATGATTACGGAATGACTTTGAGCAATATTAATTAAGAATACCTTAATAAGTATGCTTTTAGATTTAATAATCTAATCATATCCTAAGAATACAAAAATTTGGAATTCAAACCAAGATTTATTGACAAAATATATTTATAATCGTAAATATATTTATACATTATGGTTGTTTTTGTTCGGTTATGAAGTTCTTGTCGGGAGGACAATCGGAATTGGAGGCAACACTGAACCTGAACGTCAGAACGCGATGAACCAGGCGCCAAACCCGTGGAACGTATCATTCTCATACGCACGTGCGTTGCAGAACACTTGTCTGAAAACATGGGGAGGTAGAAGCGAGAATGTGAACGCGGCTCAGAGCACACTCTTGGCACGAGCAAAGGCAAATTCCCAGGCTCAGCTAGGAAAATACAGTGGAGAAGGAGAGTCCGAAGAGGCCAAGGAAGGTATGTTCGTTAAAGGGTACACCTATTGACCAACACAGCCAAATGTCGTATGATACTCATGATTATCATGCAAAAAGCTGATATATATTTTTTTTTATTATGATCCATAAATATTTCTTTATTGAACTATTTAAACTTGAAAATTGTTTTATAGAAATAATCTATAACACAACCAAACTGGGAGAAACAATTAATTTTTTTTTTCTACTTCTTATATACGTCACGATCTGAATTCGGATCAACCTGTATTCAACCCGGATCAATAGCCAGCCCATCGTTTAAATTTGAAATTTCTCTTTTTTTTATACTAAAATTTTATATTTATATATTCAACTGACCTCAACTAGTTGTTTTCTTCTTCTTTTTTTTTTTGTCAGTATTATTTCCTTGATTAAAGACAATTCAAACTGTTTATTTTTTAACTATAAAAAAAAAAGAAGTGGAATATGTGAGTAATTATTTAGTAAGATTATACATAATATTCTAGGCTGATTATTTGATCAAGTCACGAAACTGCATAAAAATATATTTATGTAACAATTGGTATCAAAAACTCGTGTGTAGGATGAAGCTTAGGGACTCTTTGTTTTTATTATCATGGATTATATATCCAGCTAAATATTTATTTATCTCATTAACTTTAAATATATTTAAATTTCGTTCTGCTGAAATGATCCAGCATTTTGTAAAGCGGTTAGTATATAATAATTAATAAATCGAAACTCAGTTCGAAATACCCCTCTCTAATTCCTGAAAATTGCCACGTGTCAAAGTAGTCCAATAATGGGGATAATACAAAAGGATCCCAAATGTTAGGTGATTGTCATCTAACGGATGTACACGAAACCACGTGGGACGATCGGCGGCATTTGTCACAAACTTTACTTCGGTTTGAAAATTGAAGAGATGTAGGGTCTGCTTTTAAGCAAAAGTCTTATTACATCTGTTTTTTTTTTACTAAAATTGTTAGATTTGAAATATTTTAGTAATGTCAATGAAGCAAAATGTGTTACAAAATAAAACGTATATTAATAATATATACATTGTGCAGAGAAGCTGTATATATATATATATATATAAACTTGGTGTAGACAAAGAGATCCGGAACAAATATGTCAATATGGCGGTCCATTATGTATTATTTTAACAATATAAAGTAAGATAGACAAATGTAAGACAGAGAAGCAGGACTTGCAAAAAAATGGCTTCTTATATTTTACGGAGGCACATGCCATAACAAGAACAAGAACAGAATCTTTTGTCTACCAAATTATGTCAAATGTGGTCGGACTATTATTGAATCTCAATCCATTTTCAGATCATCCAAAATATCTAATTATCTTTAATAATTTTATCTTCCATTTATGAGCATAATTTACACCGATTCTTACCGGTTTCATTTTCTTGTGCCATGACATTGTCTATAATTTTGGAGATTAAAACAAAATTAACAACTTGTTGCCACCTTTAATTTTATTTTCTGTTTTTGAAAAATAAAGTCTAAAAATAATAAAATATTTTTAAAAATTCGGGGGCGAGTTTGTGCACCTTGGCTTGTTCATTTGTTAATATAAATAGTAAATAATAATACAGTCAAATAGCTGTTTACATTGATCATGTAATCCATAAATTTACAATTTCTATAGTTTTACGATACTTAGCGGTATTGATTTTTTTTTTTTTTAATTGTTTTATATAATTTTACCTTTCTATGAATTTTTGTTTTGTAATATGCAAGAGTAGTTTGTATAAATATGATGATATATGCAAAATCATAACTAATAACTAATGATTCAATAATGAATATAATTGTATACAAAATATCAAATAATACAGATATAATAAATTGGGAAATCAAAAACAAGTGAAATAAAGAACAGAGTGAAAAGTTAGTAAGAAGTAGAAATTAACGCGTCTTCTTCTTCTTATTTTGTGTTTATAATAATAATATCTTTCTTCCCATGAAATCCGTCTCTCTTTCTCTTCCTCTCTTGCTCGTGTCTAAAAGATAAAAAGTCGTTGTCCCTTTCAAGTTATTACTATTTTCCCGAGAAAATAAAATAAAGGAGAGAGAATCACGGAGGCACTCTGATTTCCAATTTCTAGAGAGACAAAAAGAATTGGGTGGGAGGAAGATTAGATTAGCTTCTTTATTTATTTATTTCAACGTCGTAAGAGAGAAGAAAAAACTTGGTCCTTCTAAGTTATCGCCATTTGCGGCACTGATTAAATTCAAGTGCGTTGAAGTAGTAGGAGGTACTTCTTTCCTCTGATTTTTTTGTATGAAACTATGATGGAATTTTAAACATCTATCTACCTAAATATATATATATATATATATATATTCATTTTTTGTTGTTGTTGTTGTCATTTTGGTTTACTCAAAGCTTGATCTCTTATTTTTGTTTAAAAACAAAGCTTCATCTTTTATTGTTTTCAAAAGGTGTTTCCGGATGGGTGATACAACAGACAAGTGTAAGAGTGATATGATGCAGAGACTCCATTCATCTTTAGGGACATCGTCTTCTTCTAGTCCCAAACAGCAGCTCCATATCCCTACACTTTTAAACCCTTCTTCTACTCAATGTGACAATGTCAAACGTTTCGGTATACCCCCGACTTCTCCTTATTCTCATATCAGACATGGTTCCCAGAATTTCAACCCTGTAGCTACTCATTCATCCTCTTTTGATTCTTTACCTCCTTTAAGTCCTTCTCCTTTTCGTGATCACGATGTCTCCATGGAGGATATGAACAACAACCCTCCCTCCAGGTCCTCCTTTCTACCTCCCAGAAAGTCTCATAGACGCTCCAACAGTGATATTCCCTGTCGGATACCATCCCATAGCACCACTCCTTTTGTGAAGATGGAATCAAGAGAGAGAGAAGCCATCGATGATTTATTCTCTGAATATATGAATCTTGATAACATTAACATTGATGATGTTTTAAACTCCAATATGGAGGAGACCAGCAGAGCTAACGGCTGCAGTGATACTGAAGGAGATAGCAGCTGCAGTGTGAATGAGAACTTCAAGAAGAGACCAATTGCTCCTACCACCAGACACTACAGGAGTCTTTCAGTTGACAGTTGTTTCATGCCCAACTTGTCTTTTACTGCAGACGACTCACTAAACCCTCCTCCTTCTCCAGGATCTCTATCAAGGAAAGCTTCACCTACCAACTCCCTTGATCAGAATTCAGCTTCTGCTGCTTTTAGCATCATAGAGTTTAAGAATGGCGAGTTTACTTCAGCTGAAATGAAGAAAATCATGGCAAATGATAAACTAGCTGAGATGGCAATGTCTGACCCTAAGCGTGTCAAAAGGTATTATTTTGATTTTTTCTTGAATCTGTGTTTTCCAATGTAACAACATATTCTTTTTTTTTTTAGAATCTTGGCCAACCGTCAATCCGCAGCCCGGTCAAAGGAAAGAAAGATGAGGCACATAGTGGAATTGGAACATAAAGTGCAGACTCTTCAGACCGAGGCTACTACGTTGTCTGCTCAGCTCACGCTTTTGCAGGTTCTGTAATATTGATTTCTTTTTTTTTTTATTGTTCTTAACTAACTTTAGTTAATATGCAATTTCCAGAGAGATATGATGGCATTGACAAACGAGAACAATGAGCTGAAGTTTCGTCTTCAAGCAATGGAGCAGCAAGCGCAACTTCACGATGGTACATACATATTTCTCTTCAAATTCTTCAGCTAATGGTATTATTCGCCTCTGATCATGACTCTTTTTTTTTTATGTGAGACAGCTCTGAATGTAGCACTGAATGGGGAAGTCCAGCGGTTGAAACTGGCAATTAGTGAGACCACCCACACTGTATCTGACATATCAAAGATGCAATCACTCAACGCCAATAAGTTCCAGCAACTCAACATCAGCCACCTGAATGGAACCATGGCAACAAAACCTGAATCTAATCAATAGACCTGACTAATTGTTGCCTGGATCAAAGCCATTTTAGTTCTTACTTTTTTTAATGTTACATATTTTATATATTTATTTATGTTATCATCTACGGCGCAAGTCCAAGAATTTTAATTTCATTTTATTTTTATCTTAGAAAAAAAATTATTCAATTTATGGTAGATAGTTATATGAATTAAAATGGCGGTGACGTTTTGACTAATTTGTTTTATTTAATTGTTTTAGATCCTGTTGTCTTTTTTTCTAATGGAAATTAAAGTAAACGGGCTAGGCATCGTTTTGGCCCAATAAAAGCATCCATGAAAAAGGCCGTTTTGCCTTTTGTTCCTGTAAAATTATCTAAAACCCTAACTGTATTATCTATCGCTCAGTTACCTTATTATCTTTCCCGCGTTGACGCCAAGCCTATTCATCCCCTATGTCCGATGTAGTAGCAGACCTCGCGGAGGCTATGAACGTTGAAGGAGGGGAGATGTCTGCTTTACCGGTTCAGTCGACAAAGCAGTTCTCAGTGTATGAAGCGACTCCTGAAGAGCTTATTGAACGATTTATCGCACCTATTAAGAAGGAGTTCCTATGTCCTCCTCCAAGCCGTAACGGGACTCAAAATGAAGCCGCAGACGTTAGGGCGCCTCAGTTGGGCTTGGTACAGGAGAAGAAATCGAAACGACAACTCAAACGAGAACGCCGCGAGGTATTTTGATTCATCCTCTTTTTTTTTTTGTTAACAGGTATACTATAGTGTGATATCAGAGATGAGCATAACGCTGAAAGCATTCAAGGCTATTTATTGGCTAGGCTTGTCCAGGCTAAGTGAAATTGGATAGTTAAGATAAAATGGTTTTCTATTCCCCCAAGGGACAATCTCTGATATTTTTGTGAATTTTTTTTTATAACCAAACCTATCATGTTTTTTGTTGCAGAAAACTGTCATCAATCTCTGTCCGCAGGTTGCGAGAACAGAGGATGTTGGTTCCTGTCAATATAAAGAAAATTGTCGGTTTAATCATGATATTGAAGCTTTCAAGGCTCAGGTACTCACTTTTTCAGTTCCCTTTTACTGCTTTCCTTTACGAATGGGTTGAATTGAATATAATTAGATTTTTGTGATCAACTAACTCTTGGACAATTTTGTTGTATCTGCAGAAACCAGATGATATAGAGGGGCAATGCCCATTTGTGGCCTCTGAAATGAAATGCGCATATGGTTTAGCATGTAGATTCTTAGGCACTCACAAAGATATTACTGGTAGTTTAGATGGGAAGGAAAGCTCTGAGATGAACTTTTTCAACAAAGATACGCAGAAGCTCTTGTGGAAAAACAAAATGACTTTTATCAACGCAGATGCAAAACTCAAATCCCTCGGTCTCTTGGTAAGTCTTACAAATTCCTTGATTTTCTGTTTGTCAGTTTCTCTGCCATGTCATATACTGCAGTTTCTCTCCCTTCTCTATTAGCATGCAGCGTTATTGTAATTCTATGGTTTGTCTCTTTATATTCATTCAATTTAGGGCCATGCCAAAAAAAGCAATGTTTCAGAAGAGAACGACGCAGAGAAAACTCAGAATGGTGTGAATGGCACTCAAACGACTGAGGTACTGGTTTACTCAGCCCTCAATTCTGAGCCTGCATCAGAAATGATTGAAGATGTTGATATTCCTGGACCATTAGAAAGGGAAGAAGTACGGCCCTTGAAAAAGGCAAAATCTGAATATGAAGGGAATAATGGTTAGTCTCACTTCGCTTCATTTCGAAAGTAATATTCCCAGAATAATTTTTTTAAGAATGTCTCAGATGGTTGGATAGCTTAGATAGTCTAAATTATTAATTTATATCTCTTAGTTATGTATTAAAGAGAAAGAGCTGACTAGAGAAGGGTCGGGCATAAGAAAATATGCTAATTTTCCCTTCTATTTTATAACTACAGGCGTGAAAGTTGAAGAGGAAACAGAAAAGAGTGGACATTCTCTTTCGCAACCCGAATTAGAAGAAGAAAATAGTATCAAAATTGCTGAAACTGATAATAGTCTAAAGCTGCACCATCGTGAAAAGAAAAAGCTTATTGATTTTAGGGATAAGTTGTACCTTGCACCTCTAACAACTGTTGGCAATCTTCCCTTCAGAAGACTTTGCAAAGTGTTGGGAGCAGATGTGACTTGTGGTGAGATGGCTATGTGCACAAATCTTTTGCAGGTTAGCCACTAATTACGCACTCTATTATGTAGACAGATACATGATAAAAACATTTTTTTTTTAGGGCCAAGCTTCAGAATGGGCTCTGCTTCGACGGCATTCATCTGAAGATCTGTTTGGTGTTCAGATTTGCGGTTCTTTTCCTGACACGGTGTCGCGCACGGTTGAGCTTATAGATCGAGAATGCACCGTTGATTTCATAGACATCAACATGGGTTGTCCGATAGATATGGTTGTTAACAAAAGTGCTGGTTCTGCTCTTCTCAACAAACCATCACGAATGAAGAACATTGTGGAAGTTTCTTCTTCCATTGTTGAAACACCTATCACTATCAAGGTAACTCCCTAAGCATATATCATATCCGGTTAAATGCAAATCAAAAACTAAATCACGTTTATATATGAAACTGTACTAGGTACGTACTGCATTCTTTGAGGGTAAGAACCGAATAGATTCATTAATTGCAGATATTGGAAACTGGGGAGCCACTGCAGTGACGATTCATGGGAGGTCAAGACAGCAACGATATAGCAAGTCTGCGGATTGGGACTATATAAACAGGTGTACCAAAAATGCTTCGAGTAATCTACAGGTTATAGGAAATGGAGACGTGTACTCTTATTTAGACTGGAACAAACACAAATTAGAGTGTCCAGAGTTGGCTAGCTGCATGATTGCTCGTGGAGCGCTAATCAAGGTGTGTGGGGATAGCCAAATAAAGCTTTCTTGGTAGGAATGTAAATCATTATACAGTCTGAATGGGATATTGAATTGTGCAGCCTTGGATATTTACTGAAATAAAAGAGCAACGGCACTGGGACATTACATCGGGGGAAAGACTTAACATCTTGAAGGACTTTGTACGATATGGTCTTCAACATTGGGGGTCCGACACAAAAGGTAAAAATAACATTCGGCGTTGAGATTATTTTCCCAGTGGCTAAAAGCTAATTATTTGAGACATAAAAAAAAAACAGGAGTGGAGACAACAAGGCATTTCTTGCTGGAGTGGCTAAGCTACACGTTTAGGTACATACCGGTAGGTTTACTAGAGGTGATACCGCAGCAAATCAATTGGCGTCCGCCTTCTTACTTTGGTCGTGATGATCTGGAGACACTGATGATGTCTGAATCTGCGGGTGACTGGGTGAGGATCTCTGAAATGGTGCTGGGAAAGGTTCCGGAAGGCTTCACGTTTGCACCAAAGCACAAATCCAACGCTTATGACCGAGCTGAAAACGGCTGATTTTTCAACCACAGCTTCTGTAAGAAACTGTGATGATCAAATATAATATTATTTAATATTTATGTATCGAGTTTTTGTGTGAGTTGAGACTTGGGGTCAGTTGGGTGTTTTATTATATATACAATACACATTTTTAAAAAACATATCAGCTTCTTCTTGACAAAATATTGGCTTCTATGTTTTCAAATGTTTCAATTTTTAAAGTGTATTGGATTGATGTATATGAATCTGAGTGATGATGTAGTATAATAATAATAATAATAATAATAATAATAATAATAATAATAATAATAATAATAATAATAATAATAATAATAATAATATATCGGGTGCTAGACTGCTAGTGGATGTAATTTATATTCGAAACATAAAATTGGTCCAAACAAAAACATGCCATAGTCCTAATAGGCTAATAGTACATTACAAATAAATGAACTTTTTATTTAACGCAGCAAAAGAGAGAGAACCCAAAATAAATAAGTCTTTGTTTTCGCAGAACCTTTGTTTCTGCTCCTGAGAATCTCAAGTCTCGAGAGCTAACGAGCATCGGAAGAGGGATGGCTCCTCATGGCGATGGATCCGGTGAGATCGAGAAGGCTGACCCTACTCAATCGGAGATTCTTCGACCGATCTCCACCGTCGTCTTCGTCATCGGTACATCTATCAAAATTATGTTAATCGTCTCCGTGTTTATGGAAATACCAGATCGATCTGATCGATAGATCAATTTATTTTTTGTTTTTCTTGTTTTCTATTTGAACTGCAGCTATGCAAGCGGAGGCTCTACCTTTGGTCAACAAATTCGAACTCTCAGAATCTACTGATTCTCCGTTAAGGGCTTCTCCTCTCTTTTTTTTTCTGATCTCGGTGTGAAGAAAAGTCCTTAAATAAATTTGAGCTTTTTTTTTGTTATGAACTTGCAGGCTTGGTAAAGGATTGCCCTGGGTTCTGTATCACGGGGTGCATAAAGATCTTCAAATCAATGTAGTTTGCCCCGGCAGAGATGCAGCTTTAGGCAAGCTCCTTTTTTTTTCTTTCATTAACCTCAGAATTTTCTATGTGTTGTTATGCTTCAAGTACGTTAACTAGCTGGTTATATTTCTCTCTCCAGGGATCGATAGTGTTGGAACTGTTCCAGCTTCTCTCATAACCTTTGCTTCTATCCAAGCATTACAACCTGACATTATTATCAATGCCGGAACCTGCGGTGGCTTTAAGGTTCTCTCTTTTTTGTTTCCACCATCCTTGCCAAGAATCTTTGTTTACTGATCTTCATTCAATCTATATAAATTTGAGATTTTCAAGTAACTAAAAGCTGCTGATTCACTCAACATATTCAGATCAAAGGAGCCAACATAGGCGATGTATTCCTTGTATCTGATGTTGTGTTCCATGATAGAAGAATACCNATTAATTTATTTCTGACAATTTTATTGTGGGGTTTTTTTTTTTTTTTTTTTTTTTTTTTTTTTCTTGGTCCCTCCCTTTTGTCCAATGTATCTTGTAAATTCCTGAACAATGTTGTTTTGTGTATCTCTTTAAGATGTTTGATCTGTATGGAGTTGGTCTTCGTCAGGCATTTTCGACACCCACTCTCCTCAGTGAACTCAATTTGAAGGTATTTTAAATACCCACATGCAAACTAATAAGTATTTCCATTTTTCACAATGGGGTGTTATCATCAGATTGGCAGGTTATCTACAGGTGACTCGTTGGATATGTCAACGCAAGATGAATCATTGATCATTGCCAATGATGCAACGCTGAAGGACATGGAGGTAACATGATTAGTAGTTGTTAACAGCTGAGCTTAACTAATAATAAGTAAAAGTCTTATAATGGATGTTGATGATCATCAGGGTGCTGCTGTGGCGTACGTGGCTGATCTTATGAAAGTACCAGTCATGTTCTTAAAAGCTGTTACAGATTTGGTTGACGGAGATAAACCGGCGGCAGAGGAGTTCATGCAGAATTTGGCAGTGGTGACTTGTGCGCTAGAGGAAACAGCCACTAAAGTGATCAACTTTATCAACGGAAAAAACCTTTCGGATCTGTGAAATGCGTTCGTTCAAAACATCATCGTTTACCTTGTTACACCCACTTCATCCATAATTAACTTTAGTCTTTAATTATATATTTCATGTCATTTTACATTCTTCATTGGTTCCAGACTTTCGAACACGAATATTTACTTTTTGAATAACCTCTTTTTTTTGGTCAAAAATATACAACAAAAGTAAAAAAAGAAAATAGGAAAAGTGAGCTTTCCCGATTTGAATACTCCGGAGTCCAGAGGGAAGCCGCAGAAGAACAAGCTGTCCTCAAAAAACACTGCAGCTTGAAAACCTTAAAAGAGGTATATGTATATATATATATAGCTGAAGTGTGGAAGGATGTATGGATCAATAGAGCTACAATAGCACGCACAGCGAGGGCATAAGCTTCAAAAGATATAAAATAATATTATTGTTACTGAAAACAAAGCCTCAAAAATGAGATAAATTGCCAAATAACAGAGAGCAAAGTTATTTTTTATAACTTAAAACGGATCTCATAAATATAACCCTGTTAGAGTGTGTTGTTCCAGAATATGTATGTATCATATTCCATTACAAAGCTGCAATATAGCCGTGAGCTCCTGAGATTTCAGTCACATAGTAATATAAGCATCAACAGTAAGAAAACAAACAAAATTTGGAAGCGATAAAGACAACTCTTAACAAGACGATTTAACCAGCACAGGTCTTTTTGTAGACGAGAACACATATTCCCGGCAGAATGAACAATGAATCAGAGCAGAACCAATGCGGCATGGATCGATGTCTTGGTGGCCTTCTTGCTTTTAGATTTTATTTGTTCGTCTCTCTGAATTTATTACGAGAAGAAAAGAAAAAAGGACAAATCGAGAAACAAAAGTTCATTGTGAAGACGCTTACTGAATCCAATAGATTTAGGCCCATTATCGTACTTATCTTTTCATTTCTATTTTTTAAGAGGGGGGCGGGGGTTTAATTTGGTATGTAGAGAGGAATTGATATTCATGCAATTTTAAACCCATCAACTAAATAATTAATGCTTTATTGCATCATATTATTGCCATCTGGTTTTAAACAATCATATATATATATATAGGCTTAATGATCTCAATGCACTTTTTAATGTCTGACAACAAATGTCAGGATGGGATTACTTAACCAGCTGGTTCGATCAGTATAGTTGCCGGCCGTACAAATATTAAATATTTGTCTGACTCTAACGTAACCCCCGATGTGGGTATGTAAACGTTGTCAGAGAAAAGATATCTACCTCAAATTTCTTTTCTTTTTTTTGCCTCGCTTAAATTTTTTTTTTTTTGGGGTCATAATGCCTCTTACTTAATTAAGAAAAGATTTTTCTATTATTTCTAACATTTTCACTTCATTTCAAACATCTTCAATTCTTGACATTTACCTTTGTTTTACTTATAGCTACTTAGTTATAATATATATGCATATCTGTTTAGTGCACATAATAAACACTGCGGTTGCCTGCATGCTTAGAGAATAATATGTCTGCTGGATTAGTCGGGAGATATTTTGTTCTTTATTTTTATGTACGTCTTATATTTACTTAATAAACAAAAAAAATAAACTTACGATTCCATCAATGTGGAACCACATACAGTTCACAAATTAATCGCATTTCACCTACCCAAAATAATATTGCATAATACACACCATGTGGGACTATGTCCTTGGTTCCTCCCATATTTAGATATTTTTTCAACATATATTTAATATTATTATTATTGTTGCTTCTTTAGTTAGGGTTTATAATATATATATATATATATATACATTATACACACGGTTATTATTATTGCTTTTTGAATTAGGGTTTTTAAATACAAAAATAGAAATTAAGGTCTATATATTTTGTGATATCGTAAAATGAAAGAAGCCTTGTAGATCATAAAACACGTAATAGTTTGTGCTTGTATTAGCGAGAGATCTTAATAATATTAATAATAATATAATGGAACTATGGAAGCATTAATTAGTTGCCATCTAAACAAATAAGCTATTTATTAGTATATATTTAAGAAAAGAGACTTACTGGTGATAACATGTAGAGTATTTAATATATAGCTAGACATTAATTATAGTGGCAATATGAATATTAGAACTTTCAACTCGAGCCTCTTATTGCACAGCTGTCCATATCCATCGTATTAATGGGCGTAGATGAGTAGGTACTGCTTTATTATGGCATTAAAGTACTTAATGATATATATTTCACTTAAAATAAAAAAATAAAAAAAAGATAGATAGGGGGGACAAGAATTACAAGTCGACGACGGCTATCATTTTCAAAATAAAAATAAAGTTATAACATCTAACTAACCATAATGTGATTCGCTTTAATTTTGGGTTGGGGGTGTGGAACGTCCTCATTAATTCATGCAGTAGCCTCTCTAACCATATAGTGAACCACATTTGCCAAAACTTTTTCGCATGTGTCTCGTGTAATTAACGTTGAATATGAGGCCATAAACAATAAGTTCACTGTTAACAAAAAAATAATATCAGTAACAATTTGAAGACGTATTAAATTTTGTAAAAAAAAAAGTAACAAAATTCAAGGAAACAAGTCTAATTGTTTCAAATCAACCACCCTGCATGAAAAATATCATAAAGTTCCGAAAAGAGGAAAGTTACAACGATAAGATGGACCATGACAACATATAAAATTTTTTAAAAAATAATAATAATAATAGAAAGAGACGAATACAATAATTGTTGGTAAAAAAAAGAGAAAGAGAGAACAAGGAAGTAAGAATTATGTACGTATATAAAGGAAGGAGAGGGAGACTCGCAATTATCATAACACCTTCTTCTCCACTTTAATTATAATAAGAAAATAGGAGGGTGAGATTCCCAATGAGGATCTTACCCGTACTCTTCCTCTTTACCCTTCTCTTTTCAGCTCCTCTCTCTCTAGCTCGTGTTGTCGAAGTTGTTGGTTATGCCGAGAGCAATATCAATAACCCCCATGCATTTTCAGGTTTCTTTTTCATATATATATTGTCATCTTCTTCTATTTTATGATATGATTTATTTTGATTCAATTAATGTGTGATATATTTTTGTCAACTTTAGGACTCCGAGTGACAATTGAGTGTAAAGTGAATAATAATAATAAAGGCCATTTTGTCACAAGAGCTTCCGGAAACGTTGACGACAAAGGAAAGTTTGGTCTTACTATTCCTAATGTCGACATTGTCTCCGATGACAACGGAGCTTTGAAGGAGGAGTGTTACGCTCAGCTTCACAGTGCTGGGGGAACCCCTTGTCCTGCTCACGACGGCCTTGAATCCACCAAGATTGTTTTTGTATCCAAATCCAAAGATAAACATGTTTTAGGTCTCAAACAAAATCTAAAATTTTCTCCGGAAGTATGTGTATCGAAATTCTTCTGGCCGATGCCAAAATTGCCTCCTTTTCATCATCCTAATTTCCCATTACCACCACCTTTGGAATTTCCACCATTTCCTAAATTCAAGAAGCCTTGTCCACCTCTCTTCACTCCTCCAAAGGTGGAGCCACCACCTGTACCAGTTTACGAGCCCCCTCCAAAGGTAGAGCCACCACCTGTACCAGTTTACAAGCC
>OVAW01000030.1:0-35658 GCA_900406365.1 Heliophila coronopifolia | reverse complement strand
AAATTAAATTCTCTTGATAATCTACTATATACGAAGAGACATGAATTTTTAAACGTAGAGTTGAATATGGATATAATAATTATTATATAATATTATTAATAAAATTAATAGTTATTAAATTAAATTCATAGTTTGACAAAGNNCAAAGACTAATTAATTAGTGAACTAACCTATATTATTTTTATCAAATTAGCCTTCTAGTAACTTTATTTTTCCAATGGTATTTTAAGTAAATATTTACAAAATTAAGGTTTTCTTTTAAAAAAACTTGTGTTTTAATATATAGTAGTAGATACCTTTCTTCATTTTATTCATAAATTGTTTTAGTCAACGACGTCGTATACAATAGATATTCCTCGACCGGTCATTCGACATAGGTTGCCTCAAAGTTCAAACTATGTCGGTGTCTATTCCATTTTAAAGTACAGAAAAATAAGTCGCATGTGACGACTTTAGATCTAATCTATTTTCTTCGTTTTTACATAAGAACTCTGTTTTATTAGAAACAATGAATATATATAATTGAAAATAAAGATTTAGTGGTGTTAAAATTTATCTATATAATCACTCTTTATTCTAAATGGATAATCATAACGTACATGTTATATTAGCGTTAAAAAAAAATGATTTTCATTGTTGGGTTTGTTTACTTTCATATAATCTTTTCGAATTTGGTTGTTTTTCAATAATGTCAAGTTGTCGACATGACAATATATATCATATGATCAAAGTAGTATATTCTATATATACTTTTGATTAGAGTTGTCAAATCGGGTAGGCCGTCTGCCGGTCTAGCCAACCCGCACTACTACGAACGGATTATAGGTGTAAAATTTTCGTCCGCGAGCTTTGCAAGCTATTAAATTTAGTCTGCAGGGCATCTGCGAACTTTTACGTTCAGCACGTGGACGATCCGTAGGTTAGTCCGTTTATATAATATTTTATGTTTAATTTTTTTATAGCCTAAATCAAAAAGAAAAGAAAAATATACTGTACAAATAAATTAAATGGTCAATTTAAAAACCTGTTTAAAATATTTGTATTTTATCAAAAATAATTTGTATTTTGAAATTATATATGTGTCTTTAAAAAAATTTAAAATTTTTACAACAAAAATTATAAATAAAAAATTAAAAATAATATTTGAACTACCCTGCGAACACCCGTGCCCACGGGTCCCGAATTTGGGCGCGAAAAATTTAGTCCGCTATTCCGTTTGAACTAGTAATCGAACACCAATGAGTGCATGCGAGCTCATGAAAAAAGTGGCGGACAAGCCGCCTGCCCGATCATTTTAACACCTTTAATTTTGACATATGGCAAAGAGTACATTCCAAAATAATTTGAATATGAACACGATTATCACGTTCTTTTAACTAGATACGTAAATAAAAACCAAAATGTGTATCTGTATACACAACCAACAAATCTGAAAAAGACAAGCTGGCAAAACAAAACCCTACATAATATATTTGTAATAAGTTGAAAATAATTTAATCAATCACACGATGTGGCATGTTTATGTATGACTATTTCAATTTTTTTTGTTTTTTTAAAAAAAATTTTCATTTATTTTGGGTAATTAGATTAGAATAATTAAAATAATAGTGAAAACAGGACATGTGATGCAAGGTTAACGATCCGTGAAGTTTTCTTTGTCACGGTCCGCTACACACAAGAAGAGCTCGAATAACGTGCATTAACTTACTTATCCTTGTTTATTTTTATTCATGTACCCAAACATCTCTCTTAGCTGCAACTGAAATTAAAAAGATTATGATCCTCTGTATACAAGCGTACCATTACAGTCATACACTCGACACGTCGGAAATATGGAGCCACCGACATTGAACCGAGTTTCAAATGGGGCCCACATCGCCAAGTTTTTTCTTCCATCTAATTCGTTTCTTATTTATATTGTAATTGCGCTGATCCAATAAATTCTGTTCAGACACAAACTAATTAACAATTTGCCCATCTTGATATAACAAGACATCGTGTTACACTGTTAAAAATTAAAATTAAATAAAAAAAGAAATTGTCTTACACATATACATAACACATCATAAATTAATTATACGTATATACTATGTCCAAATTAATTCAGATATAATTTTTAGGATTTATTAAGAACAACTGAAATTTATTTTTGTGAATTAACCATACGTGAGCAAATTTTTTTAATTCGGTATATATTCAGTTCGGTTAATTAATCGATTGTTATTCGGTTAACCGAATTAGCGAAATAACAACTATACTTTTATGTTTTAAAAAAAGAATATAAAATATATACATATTATGTAGTTTGTTTTAAATAAACACAAAGACAATAAAAAACAATATATATATATATAGTGAAAAATATATAAATGTATTTATATATTTTTGTAAAAAAATACAAAAAAAATTCATAAACCATTTGTAATATAAAATAAGAATAATGCTTGAAAATCGAAAGAAACAAAAATCAAATTTTAGCAATGATTTGATAATTTTTTTTTAATTTGATTATATTTTTATGTTTAAGTTCATTTCATATTTATCACAATTTTTTTTTCAAATAAATAACTCATTAGATAGAGCAAAATTATGATATAAAAAAAATTGAAAAAAAAAATCCAAACTAAATTCTTAGTATCACCGTAACTTTTAAATAAGATTTTCGAACATAAAACTTTTTTAATTTTTCGAACAACCGAATAGTTTATTGCAGAACCGATTCTGAGTAAAGCAAACTGAAACATTGCTTTCGAATTCGAAATTTTTTATAAATATTTTACATTAGATTTAGACCCCATTCTTTTATTAAAAGAAGTCATTAAAATGGTTCATATATTTTCGATTTGTATGTGGCCCCAACAATTTTTGAAAGTTTCAAAACCCGTTCTAAGTTTTAACAAAAAACGAAAAAAACCTTAACCGAACCAAATAAAATACTTCTCAAATAAATTATAACCTAGCGTCCAACCCTAAATCATACATTCCCCATAACATAATAAACTATAAATTTGAAGGGTATTTTATGTCAGTTTATATATTGGAATTTTATGGAGAAAACCTGATTCTATTTTGTTTATGTAATAAAAATAGCATGCTTATATAGTTATATATAATGTTTTTTCGATAAAAATAAAAATATATATAATGTGCATATGCGCTATGTTTACATTCTGACAATAACATTCATATTTTTATTAAATGGATTTATGTGATAGCATGCCAAATAAATCGTATTATGTATTCATTTAGAAAGTTCAACATATATTATATACTAAGTGGTGACAAAAAAATTTATATATACGATGAGAAAATTATGTGACGGTTACTCTAAAAAAGTAAGAAAATATATTGCGAGTGAGATTTTTAAAAAGTATTTTACATAAATTTAAATGTTATGGACATGGTGCATGGATGGCGTGTACAAGTGGGCAACTGATCTTCTATTGTTTCGTTTGGTAATAAATGTTTATGAATTTTGTAAAATCCTTTTTTTATTAATAACCAAAAGAACATTAAATTCCGGATAAGAAGATAAATCAATAACCAAAATGAGCACATGCTTTTTTTTTTATTCATTGAAGTAAAAACTAGTTAAAGATATATATAATTTCTTTAAAATATAATCTTTTTTTTTTTAATATCTTCTATGTGTGAGATCCAAAACACATATAGTAAGTAATTTTAAAGTGGAATCGCTGAAATTAAATAAATAAATGTGGTATTTATGCACCGGCAAGAAAGCGTGAATTAATTAATATATATACATAATTATAGAAGTAGATTAGACATGTCTCCATGGGAAGCTTCTCTTCTTCCTCCCCAGTCCTTTAAATACGGTGAGACCAACACAAATACACAGAGAGATTAGAAAGATTCCTCTTTTCATTGTTTTTTTATATAACGTAAATGATTCTTAATTGAAAGATTAGACAATTTTTTTTATTTAAATTATAATAATTAAGTTTTCAGAAGCTTTGTCAAAGATTGGATCCATACAAAATCTTCACTCTCTCCCACTGTCTGACTTTCTTCTTCAATCTTTGTTTCACTTTTTCTATGTAAATTCAGCTCCAAGAACTAAGGTGTCGAGTCTTGCTTTGTTTCACTTTCTTAATTTGATTCGATTCTGTGATCAATTCGAAGTTGCTCATCTTATCTAACTCGAAATTAAGTTACTAGGCTTGTTTGGATCTGCAGATTTCATTTGGACAGCTTTGAATTAGCTTCTAATGTTCTGATAAAGACTTTAAGTTTGGTTTTTTTACAGGGGTATCTTAGATTTTAGTCAAAAAAAATGCCAGTGCCACTCCTTCGTGGAACCTCTGGTGGAGTCCGAGTTTCTGAAACCACTGATGCTGCTTTTACAGACTCTCAAATGAAGGATAAAGAAGATTTGATTCGACCTCGTTCCTTAACCTTAAGGTTTCCTTTTGCTTTCCTCTTCACTAGTAATCAATCTTCTTCATCAAAACATGGCGACTATGCTTTTCCTGGTGATCCTTATACCGCAAGGAGCAGACACAGACTGATGCTTCTGTTTCTCAAGATTAGTTTGGTTCTTATTGTGGTTATTGCTCTAGCTGGATCCTTCTTCTGGACGCTTTCTATTTCAACCTCATCAAGAGGTCATGTATATCATAACTATAGGAGATTACAAGAGCAGCTCGTTTCAGACTTGTTGGATATTGGAGACATTTCTCTTGGTCCTAATAGGTGGAAAGAGTTGGACTTTTGTACTATAGAATCTCAGAATTTTGTTCCTTGCTTTAATGTTTCTGAGAATCTTGCACTGGGTTATACCAATGGCGATGAAAATGATCGGTTTTGTGGGCTTGGGTCAAAGCAGGACTGTTTAGTGTTACCACCGATGAATTATCGAGTTCCTCTTAGGTGGCCTACTGGTAAAGATATCATCTGGTTTCATAATGTTAAGATTACTGCTGATGAAGTTTTGTCTTCTGGTAGCATAACCAAAAGGTACTCAAAAGTGTTACTTATTTGGTTCTCTTCATAAAAAGTTTACTGGTTCCATTTTTTTTCTCTAGGATGATGATGATGGAAGAGGATCAAATATCTTTCCGTTCTGCATCGCCTATGTTTGATGAGGTTGAAGATTATTCCCATCAGATCGCTGAAATGATCGGGATTAAGCATGATAACTTCATAGAAGCTGGTGTAAGTCACACACATTCGAAAGAGTTGATCTATATCGCTCTCAGTTCGGTTTCTTATTTGCTATTTTTCGTCTTTACATTGTTTCAGGTGCGAACTATCTTGGATATTGGATGTGGTTACGGTAGCTTTGGGGCACATCTAATCTCCAAACAACTTTTAACCATGTGCATAGCTAATTACGAAGCCTCGGGTAGCCAAGTTCAGCTAACACTTGAGAGGGGTCTTCCTGCAATGATTGGTTCTTTTATATCGAAGCAACTGCCATATCCTTCTCTTTCTTTTGATATGTTGCATTGCTCAAGATGCGGCGTTGATTGGGACCAGAAAGGTAACAGTTTGATGGCATCCAAGTATGATTTTTCTCGTTTTTCTTGACTTGAGGACTTGACCATATACTGTAATTTAAATCTGCTGTGCAGATGGGCTTCTCCTTGTAGAAGTCGACAGGATTCTGAAACCCGGAGGTTACTTTGTTTGGACATCTCCACTCACAAATGCTCGCAGCAAAGAAAATCTTAAAAGATGGAACTTTGTTCATGATTTTGCTGCAAGCATTTGCTGGACTCTTTTATCTCAGCAAGACGAGACAGTTGTCTGGAAAAAGACAATCAAAACCAAATGTTACAGTTCCCGGTTAGTGACACACCACTGTTGTATTACAGAGTCTGCATAAGAGATATATGACTATTTTTCAAGCTTCCTAAAATTGGATGCTTTCTCTATAAACAGGAAACCTGGGGTGGGGCCTTCCGTGTGTACCAAAGGGCACGATGTTGAGTCTCCTTATTACAGACCTCTTCAGATGTGTATTAGTGGAACACGTAGCCGGAGGTGGATTCCCATTGAAGGCAGGACAAGATGGCCTAGCCGGTCTAACATGAACAAGACTGAACTTTCACTCTATGGTGAGTCTCCTTGGTTACAACTGCTACTGTCTACAGTTTTCTCATATTTGATTATTGGGGATTGGCTGATTTAGGTCTCCACCCAGAGGAGCTTGGAGAAGATGCTTTGAACTGGAAAACAACAGTAAGAGAATACTGGTCTCTCTTGTCTCCTTTGATATTCTCCGATCATCCCAAAAGACCGGGAGATGAAGATCCGTCGCCGCCTTATAACATGCTAAGAAACGTTTTGGATATGAATGCTCAATTTGGTGGACTCAATTCCGCATTGTTGGAAGCAAGAAAGTCAGTCTGGGTCATGAATGTGGTCCCTACAGCTGGACCTAATCACCTCCCCATGATCCTTGACCGTGGCTTTGTCGGAGTTTTGCATGACTGGTGAGTCATAACAAAAAGTCTATTGGATTTTCTAAGAATTGTTTCTGAAGTTCTCTTTTCTCAGGTGTGAAGCATTTCCAACTTACCCGAGAACTTATGATCTGGTACACGCAGACAATCTCTTGACGCTTCAGACAAGCCAGCGACGAAGCTCATGCTCGCTTATGGATATATTCTCAGAGATTGACCGATTACTTCGTCCCGAGGTAACACATTCAAAGAAGAATATTATTGTTTCTGAGCGTTTTTAGTGGGGTTTGAACCATGCACTCTTTGAGTAAAGAAATATGTTCTCAACCAACTAAGCCAGACTAAATTATTTATATGTGGCACCGGCTCCACCTACTATAAAGGTGGGTCCGCCCCTGGTTCTTGTGTTTAGGTAGATGTATAAATAATGTTTTTTTTTTGGGTGGTGCAGGGATGGGTGATAATCCGTGACACTGCACAGCTGGTGGAAACGGCTAGAGCGTTGACAACGCAGTTAAAGTGGGAGGCTAGAGTCATAGAGGTTGAAAGCAACAGTGAACAGAGACTCCTCATTTGCCAAAAACCTTTTACTAAGCGACAATCCATCTAAAGAAGATTAGACAAGACACAAGTTTTTCTCCACTTTTTTATTTTTAAATTTTTTGGTTCCAAGTCTCACAGTTTTGGAATGAATCATCCAACTGTGTCGGCAATACGGAGGGAAAGGAGAAATATATGGCAATATCTCGCCGGGGACGTAAGACCACCGGTGAAATTTCTTTATCTGGTTTCGTGAGTTCCAATTTTACAGAATTTAGGATTTGGTTGTATAACTTTTATTATATAGCAAAAAAAGAAATACGATTCATATTTGTGAAGATGTTTATGAAATAATAAGTTGAAAGCTTTTTTTTAGTAGATTTTTTTTTTTTTTAACTCCAAATTAGTTACCATTTTCTTAATGTACAATACTTTTGTATTACTGATTGTGTAATTTATATAACTTTTTTGTCAACAATTTTTTCTCCTCGAACGAACTATGCCCCGTAAATGGTTCCCCTGAATTTTAGAGTTCTTTACATTTCCTCTTAAACATAACAATTTCTTTATTTTTCCTTCTAAACTTAACAATCTCTTTATTTCTCCCTCTCAACTATCATTAATCTCATATTTCCACCTTTAATGATTTTTACCGACTCTAATTGCGACATATAATACCTAACGAAACTCATTTTTATAACTCTAATCTTGAAACGACGATTTTGAATGTAATTCAACGTAGAATGCTTGTCAATTAGGGTTTGAAATCGACATACAAGACTTCAAAATTGATGAAAACGGATTAAAAACGTTGGTTTTTTTAAAAATAGATTTTTCGGGTTAAAAATCGGGTTTACGAGTATTATATGTCGCAATTTGAGTCTCTAAAAATCATTATACAAAAAACATCTTTTTGAGGTTGAAATATGAGATTAAAGATAGTTCGGGTAGAAATAAAATGAAATTGTTAAGTTTAGGGAAAATATAAAGAGGTCTAAAGTTCAGGGGAAAAATTGTCGACCCTATTTTTTTTTCAATAATATAATCTAAAAGTTATATTGTTGACAAAAAAAATAGGGTCGACAATTTTTCATGTATGAATAAACCAAAAATTACAATCTCATGTATAAAAATTTACAACTTAAAGTATGTTTAAATCAAAACACGATAGTTCATGTTATAAACTAATTTCTCTAACTTTTAACATATTATCGTAATATTATTATGTAATTAGTGAACAAAAAAAAAAAAAAACTAAACATATTATGTAATTTTATGTAAGCGATTGTACTAATTGTGTAATAATTCCCAACCTTAACCTTCCTCCTCACACGTGCGGTCAGTACATACGTGTAGAGCATAGCCGTTGCCCGTTAGTAAGTCGGTTCCGATGATATAAATACCGAATGGCTTTAGCAGAGAGAGAGCGAAAGCGCGCCAAAATGAGTACGATTTTTTGTTCGTAAAGTCTCGAAATGCAGAAGATAGGGTTTCCAGCGATGAAGAGCTTGGATCAGATCCGTTCGCTGGCTGGATCGGCAAAGAATTTCTCCTTCTTCTCTCGTCCGCCTCAGGATTCCGGGAGTTTCTCGAATCTGAAGCTTACTGTAGGTATGGAAAATTTCGTTTCCGATACTTTCTAATAAGCTTTATATCGCTGATCGCGAAATTTGCGCGTTTGTTTTCCAGAGAAACTGATGAAGGAACAAGCTTCTATGAAATCCGATCTCGAACTTGCGGTATTTCGATCCCTCTCAGAAGCGGCCCTGACATTGTCTAAAATTTTGGGGGCCGGAAATAAAACTAAAATTTGTAGGCCACTTTCTAAAAAAAGTTTTTTTTCGAAAAAATGGGGGCATAAAACTAATACAAATATTATTTAAAAAATTCGGGGGTCGGAGCGAATGTTTCCTCCAGCTCCCCTCAGGGCCGGCTCTCTCTCTCTCTTCCTAATTTCGCTACTTTGATAGATTCTTGTCTTTTTTCCATGATCCAGAATTCAAAGTTGAAAAAGTCAAGGGATCATATACTTGCGTTAGAGGAAAAACTGCAGAACTCTTTCAATGAGAATGCTAAGCTCAGGGTAAGGAGAAAGGTGGATAAAAAGCTTTGGAGAGGATTGGAATCCAGATTCTCTTCAACCAAGACACTGTTTCATCAACTTACAGAGACTATGCAGCATTTGGCTTCCCAGGTTCAAAAAGGTATTGACAGATACACATTGGTCGTTACAATGATTGAATCTACACTATGGTTTTGTTGTTTTATCTGTCTCCTAAATTTACTCTCCAGCTGAGAAGGATAAGGAGTGTTTTGTGTCCAAATTCTCTACTAGTTCGGAAGCAATAAACTCTCTAGAGAAGCAAGTGCAAGACTTACGTTTAAGATTAGGTGCTTCTGAAGAAAACATCAAAAACCGTAAGTTGTTGGTTTGTATCAAACATGTTTTGTTGATTTCTTTCTTTGGAAAACCTCTTATAAGGTTTTCTATGATATCTCTATTGAGTTTTTTGTTGGATATTGCTATACATTTAAGTCAACAATGCAGGAGAGAAGGAACTAGAGGACCTCAAACTTGAGAAAGAACAGAGAGAAAACACTTTTCTGAAAGAACAGTGTAAAACTGTCAGTCTCTTAAAAGAGAAAGGTAAATTTCTTGTCGCATTAGATTCACAATGCCATTTCTCACATGCAGCAAATCATTTGTTTTATCAAATATGTTGAAAATTTCTATGTTTCTGAACGGTGTTCACTATTTAGATGGAAACAGGAGAGCGAGACTTGTGTCTATACAAAATCTCTGTATGCATTGGGTCTTAACTTCACCTCTCTGGACGTGTTGTATATTAAATTCATAATTAAATTTTTGAGATCTTATAATAAGAACTGTGTTTATTGTTTCAATAAAGATACACATTACACATATGAAACGAGAATAGTCACATTTTTGTCTTGTTTACAGCTATATGATACTGTTTCCTTCTCTGTAACAGATGCTATGATAAGGAATTCTGAAGCACTAGTAGCTGAATCAAAACTCAACGTTGAGAATTTGAACTTCCAAATTGAGAAGGTGCGTCTTGAGTTAACATTAAGAGAAGATGAGGCCAAATGCCTTGTTAGCATCAAGGAGAAGTTGGAGCAAGAAAATATGAATATTAAGCTGAGAGCTGAAAATCTATCTGAGAAACTGATTAGCTCAGAACAGGAGGTCAATAAACTCGAGGGGTTTGTCTACTCTTTCGCAACCGAGGTGTCTAAATTAGACAAAAAGAACTTAGCCTACGTGGAAAGTTTTGATAAGCTAAATAGTTTATATGAAACTCACCTTATGTTGCTCCAAAAGGACAGAGATATTGCTTCTGATCGTGCTCAAAGATTATTTGATCAACTCCAAGAAGAGTACTTGACTGTAAATTTCCAAAAAGAAGCTCTGCAATCAGCAGGCAAAAAGTTATATGAACAAAAAGATGAACTGAAGAAAGCTAAAGAGTCATTAGTTTCCCTCCTTACCAAGGAGCGGTGCTCGGCAGGGCAGGCAATTGAAAAACTGGAGTCTGAAGCAAAATGTCTAGTTTCAAAAAATGCTGAGACAGAAGCTGTGATTTCCAAGCTGAAAGAGGAAATAGAAGTTTTGTTAGAAAATCTGATGGTCTCAGAGAATAAGGCGGTAAAAATATCTTCCATCTCTTTGTGCTTTTTCTATCAAATTATCAAGAGATGGAAAACAAAGAGACCTATGAGAAACTGCAGGCTAATGCACAGAGAAAGGCTGAAGAAATGGAGACTTTGCGGAAAGAGAGCGAGAGCAATCAGCTGCGTGTGGATTCCTTGTCGAACGAGGTGAATCAGCTCCAAAGCGTTATTGAAGAGAAAGAGCAACTTATCCACCAATGCACGGAACATGAGAAGAAGTTGAACCAGAAAACCATAGAGGTTTAAGAAATCGGATATTGGTCAAGGCTTTATGATTTTTTTATCCACCTTTTTGTAACCATCAACATGAAATCCAATGTTTGCAGGACAAAAAGCTACTGGCAGCTGCTGAAAATAAACTTATAGAGGCGAAGAAGCAATATGATCTAATGCTGGAAAATAAACAGTTGGAATTAGCAAGGCACTTGAAAGAATTATCTACAAAGTATGATAGAGAACTTTTAGATTGTAAAGCTGAATCAACACAGAAATTGATGACCATCCAGGAGGATCATGCTTCTCTGGTACAGTAATCTCTACTTAAACCTGAACATCAACTAGAATGAATTAGCTTATACCTATGATAGAAGGAATTTATCTAAGTTTCAACCCTTCAGATTATTGGTATAGTGGCAGAAGATGAAGAAATCTGAAACAAAGTCCCTTTTTTTTTCTCTATTCCTTGTTTAGCAATGTTTAGAATGAAAATAAGCTGCATGTTCTGCAGATACTCACAATTCGAGGGGAACATGAAAACAGGGAGTTCAATCTCAAAGCCAAGCACGATGAGGAAATGAGAAAAGTTCAGATTCAGGCTGAAACTGAATTGAAAGAGGTACTAAAGAGACATAGTTTGATAGGTCTGAAATGAATATCAACCCTCTGGTATTCAAGATTTTCTATATTTTTTATCTTCGCCAGAGGATAATGACACTGAGGAACGAGCATGATGTTCAGTTGAAAGCATTCAAATATCAGTACGTAGATGATTGCAAGAATCTGCAAGAAGAAATAGATCTCCAGAGGTCAAAAGTATGCATTTATCAAGATTCATTGTAAAAAATAGATCTATTAAGAATTAAACCGATGACTTATCGTTTCAGGAAGGAAGGCAAAGAGCTTTGCTGCAATTGCAGTGGAGGGTTATGGGTGACAAACCACATGAAGATCAAGAGGTGAACAACTTTAGGAAGGCTAGGCCGCAAATCATTTTCATATATTGATTTTGGTAACTTACTTATCTTGTAGGAATATTGCGTCTCATCTGAACGTAAAGTGAGAGGTTCTCGTCCTGCTGGTAGTAGGAGAACAGCAGCGATGGATGATGAGGATGAACAGGTGGGAAACATATAATACCATTTTCTATAGTTTAGCACATTATATATCCTCATGGATGATCAATGCAGGCAAAAGAAACATATGTGACAAAGATGTTGAAGAAGGTAAAACATAATGAGCAGTCCAAAAAAAACTTCTTAAGCAAAGTAAAATATATTTGTTCTGTGGTTCAACTTGGTAGGTGACTCGTCCTGAATATGATGGGAGGAATACAAAACGAAGGAAAACAGGAAACACAGTCATGTTTGAGGTTCCACGAAGAAGAAGAATATCTAAGGTATTAATGTTTTTTGCTAATGTATAAATCATATTCAAATAAATCAGTATACATAATTAAAGAATGTCTTCTTCTTCTGCTGCATGTTACAGGTAGATGATCGTGGGTATGACAATATTGAAGATCTGTTTTCAGAAGGCTCTCTAAATCCGTATGATTATGATTGATCCCTAGAATAGAAGATACCAGTCCATTGTATAGACGTTTTCATATTGCATTCTCTTTAAGCATATAAAGGTTGTGGATAGGATCAGTGACGGATCTAGGAGCCAAATTAACGGTGCAGTTCGGTTGGATTCCGAAAATTTAGGGGGGCAAAAAAAAATTAGGGGGGGCAAAAAAAAAATTTTGGCGAAAGATAGTCAAATTTTACATAGAAAAAAATTTATTTTTTTTTTTTAGGTGAAAAAAAAAAAAATTCCCGGGATTAAGGGGGGGGCAAATGCCCACCCATGCCCCCCTTATGTCCGTCACTGACCCCTTATGTCCGTCACTGGATAGGATGTTAAATGGGCGGGCGGCCCGCCTGCGGGCTACATGGGCGGTGAATTTTTAAGCCAAGCAGGCTACATGGACGGTGAATTTTTAAGCCAAGCAGGCTTGTGGTCCAAAATGTGTAAAACCATATTTGCACCGCGCGGATATAGCCGACCGCGGGTTGGACGGCAGCCTGCGGACTAGTAGTAACCGCAGGCTAACCCGCGGGGTAGCCCACAATTTTTCTAATTTGCTTTTTTTATTTTCTTAAATATGCAAACAAAATTTCTAAAATCTTTAAAATATCCAAAATAAAATTATTTTGAATGGGTGTTATGGTTTGGGTGGGCTTTGTAATTTGGGCGGGTGTACCTTATAAGCGGGTGTAATTTTTGGACATTTAAAAATGGTTGGCGGATTTGGGCTAAAACCGCTAGTCTACGGGCACCCGCCCGCATAGCCCGCAGACGCGGACATAAAAAAGTCTGCTTTTAATCGAACCATATCTGCACCGCCATGGCCGCCCACCCACATACCGTATATAGCGTACGGGCGGCCCAACAATCTGACAGCCGTAGTTGCGGAAATTGATAACAAATTAAACCTCCACATTACCATTTTATTTGAATATGTATATAATCTTCTAAGTACAAATGAAAGCCCAAAATCTAATTAGGCCCTTTCTAACTAAAAGCCTTAGAAAGAATTCATCTCTAATGTATTTCTCCTACGCTTTAGCAACGCCGTTACGGCTTCTCCGTACATACACTCGCCACCATTTCCCGCAAACGCCTCCGTCGCCAACTCAATATCATTTTCATTCGAAATGACACCGCTAGGCCGCACGATCACAAGCGTCGCGGATTCGAGACAAATACCGCTTTTGAGTTTTAGGGACTGCGCGTGTCTCATACTCATCCTCACGCTAGGAATCTCCGTACGTTCTCTCACGCGCTCTAATCCTTTTTCATCCACACGCGTCTCCGTCTCTCTGTATTCCTTCATCCCCGCGGCGTCCATCACCACCGTCCCTTCCCCTTCTCCGTCACGCACAATCAATTCCTTCATCTCCTTGTGCTCCTTCACCAAATCTCTCATCAAGTAATGACGCGTCGAAGCCGCCATCAACGCGTTAATCGTCCACACCACGCGCGTCTTCAATCCACACACGAAATCTGAATCGGACTCCACGTCACCTTCGACGTTAGAAGATTCCGTAGTATTGACGGTTGCGGAACGGAAAGCGACGATGACGCAGCTCTTTAGAGTTTTTCCGAACTCCGCTTTCCATTTCACAGCAGCGCCTTTCTCGAGCTTGACGTCTCCGCCGTATAACTCAACTTCCAGATTTCGGATCCGTTCAAATCCGGCGAGGATCTGAGCCGGAGTTTTCGGCGATCGAGTCAAGTTTTCGGCAGGTGTGGAGAAGAGACCACGAACAGAGTTGAACAAGGAGCGGAAGAAGGTAGAGAAGGTAGAATCAGTCTCGGAATCAGAATCGGTGGTGGAACTGAGGATCTGATCGAGTTGGAGAAGAAGCGAGTCAGACTGAGTAGCAAGAGAGTTGAATCGTTTGGAGACGGAACGACATCGTATAAGCGTTTTGACGTCTCCGACTTTGTTCAAGATGTCGATGACCACAGGATCTGGAATCGCATCAAAAGAGTCCATGATTCTCTTCTCTATTTACCAAAATACCCTTCGTGATTAGAGATTTTTCCACTAGCTATGTTTTTTTTTTTTTTCTGAGTTCATTGTTTGGGGAGATTTTGAAGTTAAATAAGGAAAAAATCAAAGAGAGGAGAAAATGATATTTTAATAACCGACCGGCATGTGGGACCATTATTGCCGTCGGGTATTATGATATTTTTATTAATAAAGAACAATAAGTACGGTTTTTTTTATATTTATTTTTGATGGTTTGATATTTAATTAGGAGACATCAACGATTGGGATGCTCTCTTTCCGGCGACACCGTCCTTGATATGCGGCCCAAGCTGTTTTATCATATTTTTCATTCAAAAAAAAATAAAAAAATTCATACCGGGGAAAAGCAATTGATAATACTTCGATGACAAAAAAAATGGAGCTTTTTAAATATTTTTATCAAAATTTTGTGTAACGCTTATGTTTATATTCTGATGCAATATTTCATATCAAAGATGATATTTTAAGAAATATTCCCGCTTTTTACTATTTTCTAACCATGATTTAGGATGGGGCGAGAGGTGGACCGTCCATGACCCATCACAAAAAAAAAATATCCGTCCAAATATGGCGCATAAAATAGTATTACGATCATAAAAAATATTATTATCTAATATTTTTTTTTGTCGGGGCCAAATTTAATTAGCACCTTTTTCACCAAATCATAATTTGTTTTCTATCGAAAACAAATATAACACCACGTTATTGAATTTTTTTCAATATTAAGTGTTTACCATTTTCTCCTAAGTTTAAGTTCATAATAATAATAATTATTATTATAAATTAAAAGTGCTTGTCGTTGGCAAATTTTTATAAATTTCAGACATAACTTTTTTTCAAAATAAATATCAATACTTTTTTGTTAAATTATTATAGTAAATACTTTGATAAGTAAAAGAAACTACAATGATGGAAGAGGTTAGGTTGGGACAGGTTGTATAAATGCACTTGAGAATATAAAGTAGTAATAAATACATGAATGTGGGAGTAGTTACAGTTGTGGCAGATCTTGTCACACGTCCTTCCATGGACATCCATACTCCTACTCTTCTGTCTTACTCTTTTTTATGTCTATTTTTCACTTATTAGAGGTGTCAAACGGGCGGGCGGGCCGCCCGACCGTCATTTCTTTTAACGGTCCGCGGGCTAGCCCGCCCGAAAAATTGAAGCCCACCTAAAGCCCACGGTCCAAAAGTTGATGACCATGAACTGCACCGCTCATACAAGCGGACACCGCGGGCTATTTAGCGGACATTTTTGCGGGCTAGCCCGCGGTCCGGCCCAAAATTTTGTAAAAAAATTAATTTTTCAAAATATTAATACTTAATACATTAAATAAATATTTATCTTGCCAAAATACCAAAAAACAAAATACCAAAAAAATAAGAAATAAAATATTTTAAAAACAATTTGGCTAAATAGATAAAAAATAAGCTTAATGTATTAAAATTAAAAAAATAAAAAAATAAAATAAAATTATAAACGGGTTAAATGGATGAAACCGCATGTCCGTGGGCCGCCCACCCGCTTCGCCCGCAGACTAAGCGGGCTATAAAATTTTTAACCCGCGGGCTGACCCGCCAATTTGACAACTCTACACTTAATGCTACTGTCATTAATATGATAATAACATCGGAGTATTAAAATGTAAAGAGAGAATCACTGAGAGTATTTATTGGCACGGAAACAATTACACGATTGCCAAAACACACATCTTTCTTGGATTAGAGAACAAAAGGTACGGTTCAACTTCCAATGTTTTTGTCTTTTTGTTCATTTATTGTCTGTGACAAGCAACAACTTGACTACCATTGGGCTGATTTGTTAAACCTTTTTTCTTTGCGAAGTAATAAAACAACTACTGCAATAGTGAGCCTGTGGAATTTAAAATCAGAGATTCTTTCAACTAGTGATATAATCCATCACATTTAAAATCAAAAAGGGTCTTTATTTTTATTCAATTTGATTTCATTTTATAATAGGAGTAAACCTACTCCAATACATATCCAAATTGCTTAATAGAATACTCCCCCCCTCCCCTCAATTAAAAATAAAAAATAAAAAATCTTAAGACTTTATATACATATAAAGTCCCTTCGATTTTAGTATTTAGCTATGACGATATATATATCAATAAATTAAAGAAAGTGGATAGAGATTATTATAATGTAAAATACGTGGGGGGACAAGTGGACAACTAAGCCGTGACAATGACTAAACAATAGATTTTTTTTTTTAAAAATCCTTAATCATTAGCTTATTGTTTTTCATTATTTGATTGTTACAGTTTAAAAAAAAAAAAATGGAAACGCACAGCTAACCTAATCTAATTCTAAAATATGGATGTAATAATTCATTTGCTTAGCGCCAAGAAGTTTTTTTTTTTTTAATAAAGGCTTAGTGCAAATAATTTTTTTTTTAAGGAAAATGAAGAATATTAGTTTAGTTTATCAACTATATAATTTTAGTATTTAGCTATGACGATATATATATCAATAAATTAAAGAAAGTGGATAGAGATTATTATAATGTAAATACGTGAGGGGACAAGTGGACAACTAAGCCGTGACATTGACAATGACTAAACAATAGATTTTAAAAAATCTTAATCATTAGTTTATTGTTTATCATTATTTGATTGTTACATTAAAAAAAAAAAAATAGAAACGCACAGCTAACCTAATCTAATTCTAAAATATGGATGTAATTCATTTGCTTAGCGCCAAGAAGNCTAAAATATGGATGTAATTCATTTGCTTAGCGCCAAGAAGTTTTTTTTTTTTAATAAAGGCTTAGTGCAAATAATTTTTTTTTTTTTTTGTAAGGAAAATGAAGAATATTAGTTTAGTTAGTTTTTAGTTTATCAACTATATAATTTTGGAAAATCTAGTTATAATATTTTCGGAATTATAAGTATATATAAACAATAAACTACTACTTATGGTGTACACAATCACAGTTTTCATACAAAAAAAAAAACGTTTTATAAAGTTTGATTAGACAAACATAAAACTCAAACCTATATCATCATGTGTGTTAAACCGCGGATATTATCTTGTTTGCTCTTAGGGCTTTTTATAAAACCGATTTCTATTATGGGCCCCAAATATTTGATTTAGAATTTAAGGCCCATTTAGTGTTTAGTAATTCGTAACAAAACAGTAGCATATTAGATTCCCATTCATTAATTTTAAGGCCTTGTTAAGCATTTTTTTTTCTGTATGATTTTTTTTTCTCTTTCTGTAAGATATGTTAAAAAAAAAAAATTTTTGTCGTCTTACATTTGAATTGAACCCACAACCTGGGTGACTAGGAAGCAGAGCACTACCGCTCTCCTAAGAGCTCCTGTCAAGATATGTTAAATTATTCCTCCTTCCGGTAATTTTTTTTTATTACTCCATTATTTGGTTGTCGGTAGGGTTTTTTTTCCTCAAAAATGTAAGCATATATATAATCTACACATTGCAAATATATATTCGTTGTTATTTTTAAAATATATTTAATTTTGTTAGTTGGAATCTTAGAAATAACAATAACTAGTCGAATCATTTATAAATAATGTCTAAGCAACTAACTCTATAATCCAATAGCTTTCATATTTAAATAATTATTTCTATCCTTTCTCCATTACTTATTAAAATATTGCATAAGTATCTCAACCCAAAGTTTAATTTGTTAACTCCGTTTTAAAATATCCAGAAAGCAGGTAATTATTGAGACAAAACACAATATTGTTCCCAGGTAAAATATCATTAAATCACATGGTCTGAAATCTTAATCATCCAATCAAAATTAGTCTGATCATTTTTTAGTAACAAAATAATGTATAGTACACAAATTTTCTCGAAGCTAAAAAGGCTATTACATGGAAGAGCCAAATAGAGGATAATGGAGTGGACCATTAGAGTGACACGTGTTTGCTTAAAACCTGAATTATTACCTAACTAAACGTAATTAACTAATAATACGAATCTGATTATTGGTCCCCTTACCATATTTTAAATATTCGTATTAGCTTTAATTAGCCCCATGTAGCTTTAATTTTCTATTCTGGTTTATGCTGTAATTAACGAGATAACGAAAAACTATATAATAACCATTAAATCGCGAGAAAAAAATATTAAGGGTTTAGACTTTAGATATAGTATTCAAGAATCCTTCAAAGTCATCATTAGGAAAGACGAATCACTTTCGAAAAAAGTTTTTACTTACAATAACATTTGCAAGCATAAAAATATACTATAATTACTGTTTTATATATTTTCTATTTCATATATAATAATAGTATAAGACGACAAAAAAATATATAATAATAGTATAATTCTAGATCGGTAGAGAAAATATATAATATTCGGAGATTTTAAGTGGTCTTAAAAAATGAAAAGAAATATCATATTAGTTGGTAATTTTAGGACAGAGATCAAAGAATAACACACGAACGCCATAACTTGACAAAAGAAAAACACATGAACGCCATTGTTCATTTGCATAGTACTCATATAATACAAGCATTTCTTATGCATTTCCTTTATCATATAATACTTAACAAATTGATTTTCTGAAAATCCATAAAACTTTTTTTTTTCGTAGTTTTTGGTACGGTGACGGACCTAAAGAGAGTATGGGTGGACATTTGCCCTCCTCATCCCGGGAATTTTTTGTTTTTGCTTTAAAAAAAATTATATGTAAAATTTGACAATGACCCCCCTAAATTTTTTTTTGCCCTCCTAAAATTTTGGAATCGAACCTACCCGAACTGTTCCGATTCAATTTTTTGTTTTAAAATTTTTTTTTGCCCTCCCTTAATTTTGGTCGTGGGTCCGTCACTGTTTATATAATATACTACTTTCTATTTTTCTATATAATTGGAGACAATGACTATTTCATACATGAATTATTGTCATATTGAATAAACCTACATAGTTTTTAGTGTTGTGCAAAATCATATAAAAACTTTTTAAAAATGATAATCATACACAAACTAATTAAAATCGGCTTAATCATATATCATTCGCTAAACACTTTATGTATAATAAAGTCAATTTTAAACACTTTATGTTGGTTTAGCACTTTTAAAAAAAAGATTTGTATGATTATGAACAACACTAAAGATCATGTAGATTTCGTCAATATGACAATAATTCATATATGAAATAATCATTGTCTCGTATAATTGATATCAAATTACACTACAAAATAAATAACTAATTCAAACATTTGTGGGTTTTGCAATTCGGATTTAAAACTAGATAGAGTTTATCTCAATAATTGGAGGGAATCGTACTTAGTTTTATAAGTCGAGTCAGTGACCAAATGATGATGTTTCTACTTTAAATAATATCTCAAAAACACACACACACTTGAGGGCTTTAGTTTCTTTACACGTACCGAATTATGTCTTCTCGCGAAATTGAAGCATGTGGTTGTCCCACTTGATGTCCAAATATATTAAAAGAAAATAGTAGTGTAACTAATAATAATAATAGTATATATATATAATCATTTATATGATATTTATGTAAATTTGATCCACTTATAAGTGGATTCCAACTCCTCATTCAACCTAAGCAGTGTCTACTTTTTTTGTGGCTTTCCTTTTCACCACCTACCATTCCAAAATTAACTCACTATTCCCTATATATAATATACACACAATACATTATAACATAACAAAATAGTTTTTATTTAGATAATGAAAAGTTCCTCAAAAGGATAAAATAAAAGAGATATAACTTTAACAAGATTCCTCCCTTTTTTTGTTAAATACATCCTTCCGTTTTTAATTTATTTTTAATGTATATTTACACAGTTGTTAAAATATCTTACCAAATATTTGTAATAATAATCGAAACATTACTTATATAACAATGTCGGTTTGTCATAAAATATAGAATTCATTTTTTATGATATCTTTATGTATATGTTTCTGATAATATATAGTAACTTATGGCAACTTGCAATTATAATTATCTTTTAAAAAAAGAGATAAATCGAATTTTCATTAAAAATACCAATTCCAAAGTAATTTTTGAATAAGCACAAAGCACTTGAGTCTTATTATTTCCCACTTGTTTAGCAATTTGCTTTTCAGATCTATCATCTATGTCTTTTAATTATTTTTTATGTTAATAGTATATTTTTTTTTCATAAATTAATTTGATACGGTTATGATGGTTACTACATGCACAATATTTAACTTAATTAAAAGCTTGTGACTTTAGCTGTCTCAGATATCTGGAGTCTATATATATCATAAAGTTACTATTAAACAAATTAATATTTATCTCAGAAATTTGCATGTTCTTGATTTGCAAGCAACTTGTAATTAATGTTTTCATCTCCCTGGCTGCTACTAATATTTATTGATTATTAACTAATCAAAATTGCAAAAGAGATCTTAATTAATTTATCTATTACTTCTTATCACATGCATTGTCAAGATCGTGCGAGTAACATGTAAATATAATGCAATTTTTCATGGATAAAGCCTGCTCTTTATATATTATTATTTACAGTACAATCAAGTAAAATCCTATTGCATTATCCTTACAAAATTGGGCATTTTGTATCCTTTAAAATATTCTGATATATTTTGTCTATGTAAAATATTAACATATTATTAAAAAAAAAAAATAGTATCTAAGAGATATTATTGGTAGCGGGCCGGCTCAACAATATTTGGGGCCCGGGCGAGAATAAAAAATTTCATTAATATTACACTACAATTTTTTTATGGGCCCTTAATATCATATTTTATTGGCCCTTTTTGTAAAGAATTTTTTTTTGTTTTGACGATTGGCCCGGGGCAGTCGCACCTCCCGTCCCCCTCCTAAGACGGACCGTATCTGTTGGCAACTCTGGACGATCAAAACTCTGCTTGTATCGATCAACCACAAAAAAATAAATGAAGGAAGAAAAGGTTTTAATGAAAGCTATTTCAGACATGAGATGTTGGAAAGAACCTCAACTTCAAGTCTTCAACTGACTTAACGTTACTCTGCAGCCTTCAGTCACAACAGTTCAGTTTGCTGTTCCGAGTGTTACATGGATTGTCGATGTTGCGTGGAATGCATTAACTTAATTTTTTTTTGTGTGTAAAAAACATCAACTTAATAAATTCATTTATTTGTCTTCACCTGACGGACCGGATAGTGTCGTGCCTCGATTCAAAGAGGCGCAAAGCAAAAAATATCTCACATATTTTGTTTATATTACATAAAATTGTGGCAAATTATATTTTATTTTTCCTTATAAGAAAAAGAGAAAAAACGTGGCCTAGATATTATTATAGAAAAAAATTTGTTGGCATAAAACGAATGTTTTTTTTTACATAAACACGTTACCGGGAGCTGATCCAAAATTTTCGATGGAGTGCAGAAAATTATAATAAAAAAAAATAATGGAGGTGCAACTATATCTTGTACCCTAAAATTTACAATTTCTTGGTAGATGTTAAAGAAAGAAAAAAAAAGTATGGCCTAAACACCCTTCATCTTCTAATTTTCTTAAAAAAGATGTTATATATTAATCATCTCCTCGAAAATTGAAAATAAATTAACTATCAGATGTTATTTAATTTTCACTCTTCTTCCACTCTACCAAACGCTTCAGGAACTCGTTAACCTGTACATTTAAAATGATTTCCAGATTAATAAATTAATTAACTGTCAAGAATAAATTTTGCTATCAAATTCAAAAATTATTAGAAAAAAGGAGGGTAAGATTTAATTAACCTGAAAAGGGTCTTGAAGAGAATAAGAGGCATTGGTTTCCTTTGGAACTTTTGAGACAAGAATCCCTAAACCTTGTCCTCTTTCACGTAATACCTATACAATTATGTTTTTTTAATATATATATATATTAATAAATGCTATAACTAGAAAATAATATAAAAAATCTGTATAAAAATTAATTGATGGTACGCAATTTTTTTTTAAATTAATTGTAATTTGGTACTAACCTTAAAGGCATCTTCGTCAGTACGGTCATCTCCGATATACATAGGTACAACATCTTTCGAATTTTCAAATCCTATTTTTAATTATAGATAACATATATACGAATTTAAAAAAAAATCTAATAAAGGTACCAAATAATTAATAAAATTAGATTTGTGGAGGGTTCTCTCACCTAATGATTTTAGTAAAAACTTGAGAGCCTGGCCCTTGTCCCATTTGATTGTGGGGCGGATTTCAAGTACCTGATTAAATATACAAATAATTAAATAGATTAATAGTTTATTAAAGATGATATTTGGTTAATGATTAGCCAATATTAATACTTAATTAGTCTTTCTAATGAGATTAATTTTACCTTTCTACCTTGGGTTAGTTTCAGCTTTGGATAATCAAGAAGAACTGATTTTACTTGTTCAGCTAATTCAGCCCATCTCTGTTATAACAATAATGTAAAATAAATAATTGTGTATAAAAAACTTTATAAATGATATGTAACTACTGAATTTTGCCTTTTGTTTTATATATTTCTTAAAATTGAAATACCGAATCATCTTTAACAGTAGCTTTAAAAAAAAAAAAAAAAAATATTTTAGAAGGAGGGGANAAAAAAAAAAAAAAAAAATATATATATATATATATGTATTAATACAAAACAGAGTTTCTTTATAGAAATTAAGTATTTATTTTTTATTTACTTTTGAGTTAAAAAGAAAAACGTATTGTGGACCGACCATGTCTAAAAAAACATTTGCCTCGGTACTCGGTATATTTTTTAAAAATTTTGACCTAATTTTGTATAATATAGGCCCCAAAACTTTTTAAAATATAATTTTTTGGTCCCAATTTTTTAAATAACAATCTTTTACATGAAATTTTTTTTTTAGACTTGGACCTCTTGATTGTCGGGACCGGCATTGAATATATATATTTTTCAATGAAGAGAAGTTTTATAGTTTTATTAGGTTATGGTACCTTCTCATCAACACGACGAAAATGTACGGAGAGACAAAACTTGTTGTTCTCCACCATAGCCCCAGGGATCCCTTTTGTCTTTTCCTTTAAGATCTTAACCACCTGAATTTTATATAAGCCAAAGAGGTTATTTAAATAAATTATTTTTAATGTTTAAAAACTCGCTGTAATTATATTTGTTAACTCAGAATGCACCTTCTCTATCATCGGTAAATATTCACGTGCAGGTTGAAACAACACTCTTTGAATATCCTGTTGATCATTTAAAAAAAAAAAATTTAAAAATCAGATAAATTTTTTTTGTTTGTTAATTTGGTTAGATTCTTCTGCAATGTTTTTGTCACCTTGTCGTAATTATTTTCGTTGGTCGGAACTTCAATGTCCATGCCGTGACTTCCAGCGTAGTAAACCTCACCGAGTTTCACGAAACTACGAATCTGAAGTCATATTAATTTAAATATTAAACATGTATAATATAGCATTGGTATAAATGGAAAATAACAAATAAATATATTTGGTAATGAAAAATATACCTTATCGATGGATCTTCCGGTTACTATAGCAGTCGGAAAATTTATAGCAACATTTTTGACAACTTCTCGCATCTATAATAATTAAAGAATTAATATACATTTACTTAAAAAAAAAAGAACATTATTTGAAGCCATGGAACAGAATAAAAACCTCGTGAGTTATGTAAGCTTTGTCAGGATCTTCAACTATGTGAGAAAGAGTTCCATCGTAATCAAGAAACATAACTATTTGTTTTCCTTTGGCAGCCTTCATAATATCATCAAACATGTTTAAAGCCGAAGGAAATCGAACCTAAAAAAAACAAGATCATGATGATCAGAATCCGAAACCGGGAAATGGTGGCCGGGTATTAACAGAGCCGGCCCTGATGGGAGCCGGAGGAAACATTTGCTCCGGCCCTCGAATTTTTTTAAAATATTTCTATTAGTTTTAGACCACACGTTTATGGCCTACAAATTTTAGTTTTGTTTACTTTTTAGATAATGTCAGGGCCGCTATGTGGGTATAGAGGATCATGAGAAGTAACTTACGATCCAAGACGCATTTACGTCGTCGGGTTCATGGGAAGAGGATATGAGACGACGTGTAGGAGAAGAATCACGCATAGAATCGACCAAAGATGTAATCTTTGGAGCATTGTTGTCAAGAAGTTTCAACAAGTTTCGAGAAGGGAAGGTAAAGTAAGTGGGAGATGAAATAGAGAACAAAGAGACAGTGATGGTTTTTAAACCCAAAATGAGGTTTCTGTCGGAGACGACAAGTTTCTGGTTAGTCATTGGGAAGAGATTAATTTATAAGGACAAGAGAAAGAAGAAGGTGAGGAGGAAGAAATTGGAAGGAGGAGAAGAATAATTTATAAGGACAAGAGTGAGAAGAAGGTGAAGATAAATTAGAAAAAACTTATGTATCATTGGTGGCTCCTCTTTCTTCCTCTGCTTTTTCAGCCTTTACATTATTATTTTCACTCCATTAGTTATTTAGATATGTTTTAAGTATATTTTGTTATATTACGTATTTACGTTAGTATTTTTATTTTTATTTTTATTTTGTTATTGCATAAGTCTATTTAAGATATTATCAGGTGTTGTACTATGGTATATGGACACACTAGGTTAACCATTTGAAGTTATAAGTGTCAAATGGGCGGGCTAGGCCCAGTCCGCACCGCCACGGTGCGGTTATGGTCCCAAAAAATTATGCCATTTAGTCCACGGGCTAAAAATTTCGTAGCCCGCCTAGCCCGCGGGCTAGCGGTTTTGCCCACTTAGCCCGCTTATAATTTTATTAATAATCTAAAAAATTTATTAATTGAGTCTATTAGCCAATTTTGTCCATTTAGCCTAATTGTTTTTAAAATATTTATATTTATTTATACTTTGGTTCTTTAAACTTTTTTATTCCAAATCATAAAAGTAATGTTATTGAAGTATTTTGGCAAAATAAATTATGTATTTAGATATGAATTTTTTTTTTTTTTTTGAAAAAAAAAATATTTTTTTTTAATTCCGGGCCGGTCTGCGGGCTAACCCGCGAAAAAGCATGTATTCAGGCCCATAGGCTGGCCCGCGGGCGGGCCCGCTATGACCGCTTTTTTGGACGGTGCAGTCATGGTTTTCATTATTTAGGTCCGCATACTAGCACGGACGGTAAATTTTTTAAGGGGTTGGCCCGCAGATCTCTCACAAAACCACGGGCAGGCAGCCTGCCCGCCGATTTGACAGCTATATTTGAAGTTACCAATATGTGTTAATCTCGAACCTTGACCACAACAAGCTAATTATTAGGTCGAAATTAAATGTTATAAACATAAATTGCCGAACAAAAAGTCATATTTTCAAGCCGAAGCTCACCTGAAGGTTATATGATATCTTTATTCCACGATTCTTTTCACACACTATAGATTAGTTCCTTAGGATCTATAGATACTTAAATCTATAATAACCATTAACCACCAACATAACTTCGTGAAATATTTTATATTATGGAATCACTAATTAACCTCGAGTTTTCAAGATTATTCGAATTTCTTATAATATATATATCACACCTCAATGTATTAATAAAATTCATGGATTTGATCAGAAACCATATCTCTATATGATATTGTCGAATGATATATTCGGTTCTTATTCGTAATATATTAGGAATCTATAAAAAGGTTAATTAAGTTTAGAAAGAGTTGAAATTTCACCGAAAAAATATTTTTCAATATTAAAAACCATTTGGTGCCTCTTCAATTTACAATATGTATATTCTTTACATATTAATCAATCGGTCATATTTTGAAAATGAAACAATATAATATATATTTATCATGTAATATAAATCATGTAGAAGTGTTCAATTATGGATATTTTTAATATGTGTTAGATCATAATGCCTTTAATTTTGTATTTTATTTTTTTACTAATAAATCCCAACTAAGAGTTATCCGAATAAAAAAATTAGATCTATAGAGAGTGACTGATTTTAATATTGTAATTCAGAGAATCAAACTCTCGGTTAATTAATCGACACCACTGATTGTTTTCTATAAAAATATATACGAATATTTCTTACAAAAGAATTACTTTCTGAAATCGAATTAAATTACGTAAACGTGATTCAAATTCAACTATAAGATTCTTACAGTTATAATTTACATATTATTGTAAAGACAGTATAATTTTGCTATTCTTCTCTCTGTACTAATTTGGGTTTTATAAAAAAATATGAAAATATGTCTATCTTCAACTGTGTTAGGATTCATATCGACAAAATAGACGAGACATAAATAGAATATAAAGTTTTTGGGTCAATCCACTCATAACCAATTAGTTTTGAATTGCAAGCCCATAAAACTTAACAAACAGTACTTATGTAGCTTCAATTTCATCTCCGTCTCGACTATATTAAGAATCCAAAAAAAAAAAAAAATATCTGGCGGCCGCACCTCTTCCCGTCGTATAGTTAGCAAGGCATGCCTAACCTTCTACTATTTGCACCAAGTTTTAGTTGCTATGTTTTCTTCTTATCAATTTTTAGTTTTTTTGGAAAAAAAAATTCTCAGAAGTGAAATATATGATTATAGTTTCAGGTATCATTAAATGCCCTGTTAGATAAGTGTTTTGATAACTAATAAACAGAGCCGGCCCTGAGGAGAGCCGAAGGAAACATTTGGTTCGGCCCCATAATTTTTTTAAAATATTTCTATTTACTTATAGGCCCCATTTTTTCAAAAAGAAAATTCTTTTTTTTAAGAAAGTGGTCTACAAATTTTAGTTTGTTTCCGGCCCCCCCAAAATTTTAGATAATGTCAGGACCGCTACTGCTAATAAAAAACTTATTTATCTAAGATAGTAGCAATTATATAATATCATTGTGTAAATTACTATTTGGTTGATTTCCATTAATAATAAAATTATAAAAGACAAAACAAAACCGAAGATATATATATGTTGGTCCCTTGGATGAATCAAAGGGTCATCACATCTCAACTGTTTTGCACCAAGAACTAAATGAGCTTATTTCTTTAGTGCTCTTTCCTTCCAGTTGCTGAATTCATTGTTAGTTTCGATTGTTTTAAATATTATAACTGTTTTTTTTTTCTTGCTTTTGTTGCTACTACCTATCAAACTGCTATCAATAGTATAAATTATATTTTCTTCCATAATATAAATTATATTTAAACACATATATTTGCATTTGCTGTTATTAACTAACGAAATCGAAATATATTAAAAATCTAAATTTGCTGATTTTTATGTAACTTAAAGCTTTCATTATCTAGATGTTTGTGAATAAAATTATACTACTCCCTCTGTTTTTTTTTACTTGATGTTTTAAACTTTTCACACATATTAAAAAAAATATTACAGTGACAAGTTTAACTTCACAGTCATATATATATTTAAAAAAACTATAAGTTTAAGTACAAAAAAAAATTAAGGGTATAATTGGAAATTCAATACTAATTATGTATAGAAAATTGAAAACATTATATATTAAAAAATAAATTTATCTTCTAAAACATCAAGTAAATAAAAACGGAGGGAGTAGTATTTACATATTTGGTGTTACGACTCACGATGTTAATAATAAAATACAAATGTAATCAGGGGCGGATGTAGTTCTATAGTAGTGGGGGCATGGACCACCATTAAAATTTTGACACGTCATGCTTTTTATTTACTAATTTTAGAAGTGCCCCCACAGCAGATTTTTAAATAATAAAAAAAGTCGAACGTGGGATAATTATTTTTATTTTTTACAATTATTTCCTTATTATTTCTCTTTTATTTTTAACAATTTCCTTTTTTTTATTTTGATTTATAAAAATAGAAAATATGGTTTTTCCTTTTTTGTTTGTTTTAATAGAAAAATACAACTCCATCTTAATAGAAATTTCCTCTCTCTTTTTTTTGTCAATGACCACTAAGTAATGATTTTCATTTTTATTTTAAAAAACATCTATATAAGTATAAATCCTAACCATAAATAGTTTTAAATTTATTATATTTTAGTTCAAGATATATAATATTATGCGTGTAAATAAAATAAAGCATAATAAAGCTAAAATTTAGTATATAAAAATTGCTTTCATTATATTTTTATTTTATTTTTGTTAAATTGAATTTTGAAAATTTTGTTGTTTTATGAAATTTTGGTTTTTGTATGATACTATACTTTTTTATTTTATTTAATATTATTTATTTTAATTTTGTGCCCCCAATAAAAAAATAGTCTAGATCCGCCCCTGAATGTAATAGTTATGGACATAGTTGCGCAGTGAGTTAAATTAAAGGAACTAAAATTTATTTATATATATATCCTAGGGCCTAGATGTTTGTTTAATTGGGTTCATATTATTGGATCTAGTATTTAAATATTTTAGGCAAATTGCTTATGAGGATAGAAATATTCTGTATTAATCTATGTACCTTATATCATGTTTATATCGATTATGCATTCTAAACTACAAACATATACAGTTATACACGTCTCAAATTAAGAGAAAATTTAGAATACACGTTCATTATATTGATATGGGCCTTAAGTAGGTACTGATGGGCTTGAAATTGGGATTATGGGCTAAATAAGACAAAAGCCTAATACACATTCACAAGTATAAATAAAAAAAAACAACAAAGCGTTTAAATAAGAAAATGTTGAAAAATATACATAACTCTGTATCGCACCGTAGTGTTTGGAAGTAGAAGACGACGACGTGGTAGGTCGAAATTGGAGAAGTGAAATCGATCAAAACCCTAATCTAAAGATGAACAGATTGAGGAATTTGGATGCGTACCCTAAAATCAACGATGATTTTTATAGCCGTACAATTTCCGGTGGCTTGATCACACTAATTTCTTCCATCGTCATGCTTATTCTATTCTTCTCCGAGCTTCGTAAGCACCTCAATTTTGAAAAAATTTAATCTTTTTTCGTAGCTTACATTACCCTTGAAGAAAGTTTGAATTTTTATTCTGTTTTTGTTGTTAAGGACTTTATCTTCATCCTGTGACTGAGACACAGCTTCGTGTTGACACATCAAGAGGAGAAAAGCTACGCATAAATGTAATACAAATTTTGTTCCTTTTTAAAGATAATATAAAAATTACTTATTTTTATGATTGTGCAGTTTGATGTTACTTTCCCTACGCTTGCTTGTTCGATTATTAGCCTTGATGCCATCGATATCAGCGGAGAGCAACACCATAATGTCGTATGTGTTTACCATTTTCTAGTCTTCTCTCCATTACGTTTTACAAGTCATGATGATGTTATTATTGTTCATGAATTTCAGAGGCATGATGTTGTTAAAAGAAGGTTAGATACTCATGGCAATGTTTTAGAGTCTAGACAAGATGGCATTGGTCATACAAAGGTTTGGTTTTTCTACTCAGTAGAAGTCTCAAGGATTGAAACTGTGTTTTTTTTCTTAGATGTTTCTATCTAATTTTCTCCTTTTCACAGATTGAAAATCCTTTACAAAGACATGGTGGCAGGCTAGAGCGTAATGAAACGTATTGCGGGTCTTGTTATGGAGCCGAAGATGTAAGAATTTTTCCCATGTAATTAAATATGCCATAGAGAACCTTCAGCACAATTCTGATTTCCCTTTATATGTGGTCAAATGTGTTTACTCCATTTTGGTATTTTCGCAATGTTCTTGATACATTGCAGTCAGATACTCACTGTTGTAATTCCTGTGAGGATGTTCATGAAGCTTATGAAAGGAAAGGTTGGGCAGTGTCAGACCCCGAGATCATTGACCAGGTAAGGCGAGGTAGCTTTCGTAATGTATACTCTTGCTGAACTAGATCGATCTCAAATGTTTTCCGGTTGCTTAGTATAAAGTGTGAGCCTAGTTAAATGATATTTACTTGTTTGATCTTAGTGTAAAAGAGAAGGTTTTGTTCAAAGGGTCAAGGATGAGGAAGGTGAAGGTTGTAACATTTATGGTTTCTTGGAAGTTAATAAAGTTGCTGGGAGTTTTCATTTTGTTCCGGGGAAAAGTTTTCGTCAATCAGGCTCTCTTTTACAAAATCTGTTTATGTTCCAGAGAGATGATTACAATGTAAGCCAAGGAACCATTTTTTTCCGTTTCAATCTCTCATAGTTTATAACTTTTGTATTAAGATATTTCCACATGACTCGTTGTATCTTCTTTCGTAGATAAGCCACAAGGTTAACAAGCTGGCCTTCGGGGACTATTTCCCTGGTGTAATGAATCCCTTAGATGGGTATAACATATTCTCTATCCCGTGGAGTTACTCGATTTTGAAAATCATCTCATATTTTTGAACTTTTATGTTTGGTTTCTCAGTGTGCAGTGGACTCAAGAGACAGTGAATGGCATGTATCAATACTTTATCAAGGTTTGCCTCGAGACAGTCATCTCCACAGCTTGTTATTTGGGATTAATATTGTCATATCCTTAAGCTCGGTATGGTTTGCTTGAACATTCATTTTCTGCTTCATAAACTTTGGATTGCAGGTTGTACCGACCGAATACACAGATGTTAAAGAGCATATTATTCAATCAAACCAGGTGAAGAACCAACCTCTCATATCAAACATTCTAACTTGGCTGTAACTTTGTCTTTTTAACCTCGGCAGTTCTCTGTGACCGAACATTTTGAGAAAAGGGAAGCACGACAGATGCAGGAGTCACTGCCTGGTGTTTTCTTATTCTATGATCTTTCTCCAATTAAGGTATCTCTCAAGATCGATACCGGTGAATGTGAGTATTCAAATTAAACCTCATTTCTTAACTTTTGAGTGATTTCAGGTGATATTTAAGGAGCAGCATGTGGAGTTTTTGCACTTCCTCACCAATGCTTGCGCCATAGTCGGAGGTGTGTGATGATACATCCCTCTTCTTCACTTTATTTACTTTTATATTCAAAAAATCTAATAAATTTTTGGAATTGCATAATATTATTATAGGTGTTTTCACGGTATCAGGGATAATAGATTCATTTGTTTATCACGGACAACGAGCTATCAAGAAAAAGATGGAGATTGGTAAATCTATCTGACTTATATATATATCACAATGTTGATAATTAATTTTGAGTAGAATTTGGATTTCTCAAGTGATCTTTTCAACTCAAGTTTACCACTTTTTTTTGTTGTAATAACCAAACCAAAAGAGTACTTGTAGAAACAGATTAGTTAGACATTCTTGAACAAAATAGTGATGATGAACTGAAGATTGGCAATGTTAAGATATTGTAAGATTCAAGATCAATCTCTGGTTTTTTGTAAATGTTGTAATAACCAAATTATTTGAGTTTTCAACATAATCCTTAAATTGTTGGTTGGTTGGTTAATGGTTATCTAAGTTGATTAACGGATGCAACTAATTGGCTTTTTATTCAACATCACACGTCTCTGAATAATCGCAAAAATTCAATGCAATTACTACTTTCGTACCAATGGAGTTGAAAATGGAGTGTGAACATAATCTTTAGTGGGCTCCTTCCTTCCTCTTCTGTGCTTTTCAATCTTTTATTCTTCCTTTGCGTAATTTTTAATTTTCCTCTCTTTAATATAATATTATATTAAATTCCAAAACGATGTTTTTATTACATGCTACGATCATAGGCGTGTCTATACTTTGGGGAAAAAAAACAATCGTTTTAAGTTTTCAAAATTTTTTTTTTTAAACATTAAGCTACGCTTTTTAATAATTGTGCTATATTTATTAGTAATTTTGTTAAATTTGTTTGAAACCACAATTTTAATAAAAATATTAACTTTTTTTAAGAATTTTTTTTCCGCTTTATACCTCTAGGGCACGGCTCTGGCCGAAATCCATATCAACTTTCTAATGAAGATACGATTAATTTATCTTTTTCTCTGCTTGACAACAGTGACATCGAATTATTTGGGGCAATAATCGGATAAAGGTTTTGGTAAAAAATTTTATTCAGATAAAAGTTTTTGTTAATAAGTTATTTTTTTTTTACCCAAAATATGAAAAAAGACCAACCCCCTCCCATTTTTTTCTCTTCTTTTTCTTTTTTCTTCTTTTCTCGACTGCTCTTCGAGAGTTCTCCCGATCTACTCTTCTAATTTTTTTTTATTTTCCCAGTTTTCTCCCAGTTTGAGTTTATATAATTCTATATTTTTTGGTTTGTGTTTGGAGGGTTTGGGGTAAATGATTAGTGTTTAGGATTTATGTTTGAAATCGGGTTGGAATCAGACCGAAATCGGGTTGGAATCAAGCTGAAATCGGACTCAAAATCGGCTTGAAATCGTAGGTGATTTGGTTTTTATTAGCCGAATTTTGGTCAAAAAACAATTTTGGAGAGTAATGTGAAAAAAATGAGGGTATTAAAAAAAACCAAGGGTATAGCTGTTAAAATATTACAAGTAAATGTACGTGGGATTTTTGCCCAATTATTTGGGTATCTTGATTCTTTTGTTTATAAAATCAAATTTTGTTTTTTGAATGAGTGAATAGTATAATGATAAGATGATGGGTGCACGAAAGTTGAGGAAAGGCCGAGTGGCCGACCACATCTAACCACCAAACACGCTTTATCTCTGACTTGAAACGTACAATAATTATACTCCTTTTCGAGAATGCTTCACTATCCCGACATCGAATTCTTTCAAAGTCGAAAAATGCGAGAAAATATTCAAAAATGGAATTACTGATTTCGTACAATACAATCTGTTTTGCTACCTAATATTATACTATGCCCTATAAGGATGCAACTTGCTTGTAATATAATTCTTCAAAGTATTTTGACATACTGTTCATAATTATTACTTATTAAGTTATTATGTTTACTAACATAAAATAAAAATTGCATTATGATATAAAAAACGACGCTACAAATACATAAGACAAACAAAAAAAAATACATATATTGCTACAAATATAAACATATGAGATTTAACACCTAATCATAATTGCCTCTCCTGCAATTTCCAAAAACTTCATTGCAAGCGGCCTTTAAAATTACTATATTACCCCTAAACTTCAAACTATATTACACATATTTATATTAAGAAAGAATCGAATCCCAGTCGATCTCGTACGACGGATACTTCTCCAACGCGAAGGTCTCCTTCCACTGCGGCTGCTCCTCCGTGTCTACGAACGTCATATCCGACAACGGCGAAGATCCGGAAGACTCTTCCAACTTCGTTACTGTAGGAGATCCAGCGGTTGAATTCTCCTCAGCCTTTACTGTTGTTTCCGATGGATCTGGCGACGAAACCGTCTCAGACTTCTTCTGCGAGGCGCGTTTCTTAGATTTCTCCTGTTTCGGCGTTTCAGCCATAGTTTTGCAGATAGTTTCGAGCTTTGCCTCGACTGAGGAGTGAAGAGGTTTGTATTCACCGAAATCGCCTCTGATGTAGGATCCGTTGTGACGTAGGTTAGGGAAGTTAAGCCGGGCGAAATCGCCGCGCAGCTTATACGCCGCCTTATCGTAGGCTAACGCAGCTTCCTCCGCCGTGTCAAAGGTCCCAAGCCAGAGACGAGTCCGATTCCTCGGTAAACGGATCTCAGCCACCCATTTTCCCCAGTGACGTTGCCTCACACCTCTGTAGAGCTTCGCAGGCTTCAACGGCACACCAGGTGGCTTCATCAGTAACGGATTTGGGTTGAGAAGATTCGAGAAAGAGTTGTGGATTTGGTGATGCGAAGGAGGAAGAGGAAGGAAATGATTCTGTTGGATCTGTGGAATTTGAGAAGATGAAAGGTCGTAAATACCCCCGGTTTGTTGAAGATCCGACCCGTACAAAAAAGGTTGGGTCAAGAACGTGGAAGGAGGAGGAGTAGGGGGAAGAGAAAACGCAAACGCAGACGCGGACGCGGAAGAAGAGGAGTCGGAAACGCTTTTGATAAAAGGAAAAAGCGCATCCATGAGCTCCTCACCAACAAAGGAATCTGAAGCTTCCATTAAAATCTGGAAAATTTTCCTGGATTCTTATAAAAAGTAAAGAACAGGATTTTCCCGGGAAAATCAAATTTAACAAAGAAAAAAAAAAGGATCAAAGAGGTTTGAAAAAAGCAACCTCTGTGTAGATCCGAAAGGAGGGAACAAAAAAAAATCACCCTCGGAACTAAAATCTATGAAAATTTTATAAGATCATAAGAAAACAAGAAAAAAGATCTCAATCTGAAAATACATATTGCTTTCAATTACCAAAAACATAGTTTCGTAAGCTCAAATTGTTTTTGAAAGATAGATGATTAACAGAAAAGAGATCGAATAAAACCGAGGAAAACAGATTGGTCGGAAATTGGAAAAAAAAAAAAATACAATTGAATATTTATCTACAATATTTTTTTTTTTTTTTTGGAGACGCTCAATTTTTTTAGTGAATTTTACTCTCAGCCTCACCGGTGTGAAATAATCTCAGCAGCTTGGCTCTACTTATATACTGAGGGCTATTCTCACACACTACTTCCTTTTTCTTTCATTTTTTATTCTTACTATTTTTCTTTTTCTTTGCAAATAAATTATCTATTAATTAAGCATTTTTCTTTTCTTATTTTAAAACAACATATTTGCCGAACATCAAGTACCACCTCTATTACTTTTACATCATATTCAGAGTTCGAACTCGGTTGTCTCTAATGGAAAAAACTAAATAAAATCAATTGTGTTGTGGTAAAAAAAAAAACTACTCTCTCTGTATTTTTTTAAATTGTTTTAAAATTTTGCACAACTATTAAACTATTAAAAAAAACATTTTAGATTATTTTACCATTTATTTTCATATTCATCATTACTAATTTTAAAATATGATTGATTATTTTATCTTGATTTAATAAAAATTAAATCATTACATATAAAAATGTAAAGACAAATTTGGAAAAATACAACATTTTACCTAAAAAGACATTTATTAATTTACAAAAATATTTCTCTAAAACGATGCTTAATAAAATACGGACGAAATATTATAGATAATTAACATTAAACTTAATTCTATAATCCACCAAAACTTTTCGTTAATTCTTTCATTCGTATGCATCTAACTCTCCAAAATATTACTAATTATTTAAGAAAAATCCTGATTTTTTTTTAACTAAAAAAAACAAGTGTAATTTTAGTAGTTTTTTTTGTGTCGAACGTAATTTTAGTAGCTTTATACTAATAAATTTAAATGTCACCTTTATTGTTTGGCAAAAATGTTATCAAGGATATTTCTTTGTGAAACTGATAAATTAATACTCAGGGTCCAAATGGATGGTGGTTTAGAGGAACAAAATCCAGCG
>OVAW01000029.1:0-36200 GCA_900406365.1 Heliophila coronopifolia | reverse complement strand
ATATATATATATATATATATATATATATATATATAAAATAGCTGAAAAAACATAAAGAATAATATATTTAAAATGTTATCCATCTCTTTCAAAGTTTTGTTTGAACTATACATAAAGTACTATTTTTTTTTTTTTGCATTCAGACATTAGGATTAAATTTATTATTATCATATAGCAATTACAAGTTAATTGACTTTCGTAATAGTAGCTTACCAAGGTAGGAGGTATGCTATTATTAAAAGAATATTTAATTATTAAAATAATTGTGATTAGTAATAGTGTATTGTTAATTTGAATATAGGCTGATAACTTGAGGCAGCAAACACTCCATCAGCTGCGGCGGATCTTGACTGTCCGGCAAGCCGCACGGTGTTTTTTAGTAATCGGAGAGTACTATGGACGGCTCAGAGCTCTTAGCTCTCTTTGGTCGTCTCGCCCACGAGAGTAAGTCGCTATTCATAATACACATTTACATCTTATGTATTTGTATAATTAATGGACATTATCAATGTGAAATAGGACACTGATGAGTGACGAAACATCTTGCCAAACGACGACGGATTTGCAGATTATTCAGTCCTCACGGAACCACTTCTCCAATTTCTGAATGTTTAATAACACTAAATGGCTAAGTTTCATTGTGTTAATTTCACATATTAGCCACTCTATTTCCTTTTAAGTTGTACTAGAAAATATAGGATCTCTATCATCTTTAAAAAAATTTAGTATTTTGCTATGAAATTAACGGGCCTTATATTGGCCCAATTTCAATTTAAAGAATAATCTCATTAGTAGCCCAATTTTGGCCTAACAATCCATACTACCTAGGAAGTGTTCAAAATACTTTTTCTGGATAAAGCACAGTTATAGGTTGTTACTTTAGTTTCCACTTATGACTTTCGTTGTTATATACTTATTAATAATCTAAAATCTTAATTACAAATAATAAATACATAGCGACTTGTTCAACAAAGTACAACTTCCCAATGGAAACAACAAAGCGTAGAACAATGGAATCCATCGTTTCCAAGCTCAGCTCTGTCTCCGAGCAAACCAGAGCCGGTGCTTTGGCTGAGCTGAGGCTCATCTCCAAGCAAGATCCTGATAGCCGTCTTATTATCGCCGAAGCCGGCGCTATTCCGTATCTCGCCGAGACCCTTTACTCGTCGTCGCACACTTCTCAGGAAAACGCTGCTGCTACTCTTCTCAACCTTTCAATCACCTCTCGTGAATCTCTCATGTCCGCTCGCGGCTTACTCGACGCCCTTTCTCATGCGCTTCGTACTCACGACACCTCAACCTCCCCTGGTGCAGTCCAGTCCGCTGCTGCTACAATTTATAGTCTCCTGGTCTACGAAGAGACTTACCGACCTATTATCGGATCCAAGCGCGATATCATATTTTCCCTCATTCACATCATTAGGTATACGGATTCGCATCCACTATCGATTAAAGACGCGCTCAAGGCACTCTTCGCCATCGCTCTCTATCCGATGAACCGATCGACTATGATTTCGCTAGGCGCGATTCCGGCGCTATTCTCGCTTATCGTGAATGACTCACGCTGCGGGATCGTGGAGGATGCGACGGCGGTTATGGCGCAGGTGGCTGGATGCGAGGAGAGCGTGGAAGGAATGAGGAAGGTTTCGGGAGTAAGCGTTCTCGCAGATCTACTAGATCCCTGCACTGGTTGGACTCTACGAATCAAGGAGAATGCCATTGGGGCGCTTCTGAATCTAGCGAGATGCGGAGGGAAGCAAGCTCGGTCGGAAGTTGAGGCGGCGGTTACATCTGGAGCAGAGGAAGGGATCATCAACGTAGCAGAGAACGGTAGTGTGAAAGGCAGGAAAAAAGCTATTGATCTATTGAAGCTCCTTGTAGCCATCAATGGCGGCGATTCACGGGTTGATTATCTAATCAATGAAATTCCCAATTAACAAATTTCTCGCGGGAAAACTTTTTCTTTATATAGATTTCTGCCGGGAAAGCGGTTAATTTATAAATTAAGGAATAAATAAATTAAAGGTTGAATGTTATTTTGACAAAATACAAAAAAAGGCTGAATATTTTCTCCAGAGTTTACAAGTGATTTTAGAAAATAGAAAGAAACAATTCGACCTATATTGATGTGTAAGAATATACCAAATAATATGTGTGACATTAGAGATCTAAAATTGTAAAGAACACTCTCACCATTGGGAGAGAGTAAAAAACTTTGTGAATGTATATAATATATATTATATCAATAGTAAACTTTAACCAAAGGGATCTTGAATGCTTTAGGCAAGAATGGAATAGCCCTGGGATTCATTTCCAGGTCGCTATACAATTTATACTCTGCTTCATAGTCATGAAGCTTCAACTCAGCTTTCTGATTAGTATGGTAATGGTGCTTGCTTGAATTCAACTTCCCAAACCCAAAAATGCTAACTTTCTCACAAATCCCAACAGCAAGCATCACTGCCTGCATACCCGAGGAGTAGTGAAACAACGCACCTTCATGACTTTTGCTCCAATCCTTAAACCCTTCATCTCTCTTCTCTTCCACAAACTTCTTGACCGAGTAATACTTGACGATTCTAGCACACAAAACATCGAACCTCGGATCTGTGATAACCAGAGGAGCTTGATGAGAGGGTTTGCAAACAGTGTAATCCAAAACGTGAATCGGTTGGCAAATGTACATCACAATAGGTACTGTTTCCCCGTAAGGATGACAATAACAAGTTTCTCTTCTTGCACATTGATGCAAAATGTTGCTGTTTATGAAAGATATGCTTGTTTTGGATCCAACTCTCTTCTCGAATCTCTGTGTTTTGGCATTGTTAAGCCGAATCACGATCTCGTGTTTATCTATGAGATCTCCGTAGTGAGAATTAAGCAATGTGCCGCTATTTCCAACAACTGCACAAGATGAGTATCCTTTACTCGAAATGGAAACAACACCAGACTGAGAATCAATAGGATTCTTGACAAGTCTGATCAAATCTAGCATGATATTTGGTTCGTAAGCTTTTCCACGAGTCCAGAATTTTAAGTTTCTTTTGAATTCGGACCAGTAACGATAAACCTGAGGGGATCGAATCGTTACCGGATATTTGGAAGGAAAGTCACGGTTCGGCCTTGACATGGAGTTGAAATGGCGGCGGTGAGTTCTCCTAGTGTTATCGTAATCGGAAATGAGATCGACATCCTGCTTGAATCTAGGTTCGCCGGGATCAATGGAGGCAAATTCAAGCAATGTCTCATTGAATACGAACTCTTCTTCTTCGGTCATGAGGCCAGAGGTAGCAAGCTCAGCAATAGCAGAGCTGAAGGAGAAGCTTCTCCTGCGAATAGCTACTCTGAAGATGAGTGTGGTGGCGAGGAAGGCGAAGAGGAGAGCGCTAAAGAGAGGCCGAACGGATCGTTTCATCGGTGCTCGCTCAGAGAGATAAGAACATAGCAAAGATTGGCGGCGGCTAGTTGAATCTTGAGCAGATAGAGGTCAAATCCATTGACAAATCAAGCAAACTTGAGAAATCCGTAAATCAAAATCTTCATCGAAGCTATAAAGTATAATGATATATTATGATAACTCCATAAAAAAAGAGAAGGAAGGTGAAGAGTAAGAAGATGGATTGTGAGTGAAATTAAAGTCAAAAAAAAAAAAGAGAGGGAATCAGGGAAGGTTAGATCTGATGGCAGGACGAAGATAGATCCGATTCAATTAAAATACATTTAACCAAATATTTAAGTAAAGTATAAATTGTTTCTTTTTTCGGTAAACAGATTTTAAAGTGGACTTTTTAACAACTTTAACTAAAGCCAATTCCTCATTTAATAAATTATATATAAAATCCGACTCCAAGGATTCTCTCTACAAATGAAGTAAACATTTTTGTAGTTAAAACGGCAACTACTTTTCTTCTCATTCATCAAAACGGTCTGACATCCTCTCACCCCCAAAAGAGAATCGGACGCCTTTTGACGTTTTAAATTACAATAAATGAGACATATCATCTTTCTGTATTGTTTTGTTTTGTTTGTCAACAGCTGGTGGCTGTTAGAATCCAGTTGATGCATTCTTCTAACAGTCTAAACTTCTGCCGCTTTGCTATCTCCAATAGAATCTCCATCTTCTTGTGGAACTCTAAACCGCTCTCCTTGCATCTTAAGGATCCAGCACACTCACACTGCTCTGTCAAATGAGCCGCTTTCACCTGACCACACTTCATGCACACCAGATCCTGCATGTGATACATTCTTTCTCTCTGTCTCACCATCTGGAGAAGACTATTCTCCATCTCCTCTCTATCATAGATCTTTCTACATTGTGGATCCTCACATGACCATTCTTCCTCTGTTAAGAGAGCTGGGTCTCTGCCTATATCTAGATCTCTGTAGGTATCACAGTTGCTGCAACAACCACACACACACACAAAAAACACTAGGCATCAGTTGTCCTAGTGCTTACACTAGCGTGAGATTCAAGTAATTGAAAACACAGTAGGCATGTCTTTCAGATATCCTTTAGTGTTGCAAACATATCAAGCTTGTTTTTTTTTTTTTTTTTGAGGCTAGGCTTGGCATGGACTTTTGATTGTGTTATCTATTAACTAGATGTAGCAAATCACCAGACAATGCATAACTGAATCATGAAAAAGAGCGTTTCATTTGGTAAAGTTAATACCTGCAAGCCACATTAGGTAAGATGAAGGAGGGCCCAGGATCAAGAAATTCAGCTTCAGCAGAACATTCTTTTACGTTAATGTACTTCAACAGATTCTTTTTCATTACCTATAGAGAATGGATTATTATGTGAGAAAGATGGTAGTTCTAGAAAACAAAAAAAAATAAAAAATAAAACGAGAAGACAATAGTCAGGTAAAGATGGTGGAGTATTTACCCGAACATCTTGCTGGACGTTTTGATCAAGAGCCATGATAGCAGAGATAACCTGAATAAATTCCAACGTGTTATCTCTTTTGGGAGCTTGACCAGAAACCCGAGATATATCTGAAACGTTTATCTCTTCCATGTGTGACATGATATCACCAACTTTTTTAACAATCATATTGATGTAGTTTGATCCTATCTGCATGGTTGAAAAGTAATGAGGAGAAAATCTTCTTTTTTTTTTGAGTGGTTGAAAAAATAAATCAAGCGACTACCTGTTCTCTTATAAATTCTACCATCTGTGCCTCTAAACTCTCTGAACTGCCATTTTCTTTCTCTAATGCAAATTTCCAGGGGTCAAATATAAACTTGGCAACGATTATTATGAAATCCTCCTGCCAACATAAGATAAAATGCATGATGTCCAAGAAAAAGATGGATCCATGTATTGACACATGTTTTTCATTCGGAAAAATGAACATTGGTTAGGGTTCTGTCTGCAAACCTGAATATATTCGGGTAAAAGTCGTGCAATGCTCCACTTTGTTTTAATAGTCACATCATCAGGTGAAATTTCAGCTTCAATACCAGTGTAGTTATACTAAAATGTTGAAGAAAATATATTTCAATGAGGAAAAATATTTTAAAAATCCAACTGATTAAACAAGGATTAACGAAGGAAGATGGACTTTAAGTAGAGTTCCTTGCGACTTGGATAAAAAATTTAAATAATCCTTGCCACATTCTGGTTTTACTACATGTATTGTAGGTCCCATAGAATTCCACTTTTTCAAATCCTCTCTTCGAGGCTCAATTTTGTGTTCAGGAACATGTAATTTCACAGTTTAAAACAATTCTTTGCCACGTTTCGCAATCAGATATTGAAAATATAAGCGGGAAGTATAAGACATAAGAAGTCCAACCTGATCCATGAAAAGTAACGAATGCCAGTAGTGAACCGGCTCGAGCACAATCCACTCAAAGATATCGCTGTAGGAAAATGAGTGCATTACATTAGAGATTTAGAGTCATAGACATATATATACAGGGCAATAAAGAAACAAACCTATTCCCCATTGCTGTGAGCAAACTTTCACAGTAAGCCTTAGCAGCAGATAGATCAAATTTCCCTGTGTCCATAACGACCTTCGAGAAGTCTGCATATATTATTGTAGCACCCAATCTCTGCAAATGAGTCACTAGCTGCGCAAACACCTTTTGCATGACCTGATATTGATGAAAACCGAATACAGTCAAATGTGTTTATGATATTTATAACAAATAAAAAGTGAACGTAATCGGCATATCTTATGATATTAAGATGCCATGGAATTGCAAGTTAGAACAAGAAGGATATATAGTTTGTAAGCTACAAATTTGATAAACGAGTCGATTGAGAAAGGTTCAGACAGAGAAGCAAGGAGGAAATAATATAAAGTTTGCTGATCCACACAATTGATTTTATACCCGATAAAAAAACAAGAATTATTAAAAAAATCTTTTACCTTGTGAAGCATGAGATGGAGAGCTGGATCATGGAGCTTCGAGCAAGGGCTACAATATGAAATTACAAGGTGGTATTTCATAAGTGAAGAATAAAATGAGTATATTACAAGATGAGATGTAATCATACCTACAGAGCCACCACGACAAACGTTGCAAAATGGAATCAGCATGTATGTTTTCATAAGTACGCGCGTCAGCCAAACATTTCTGAATCAATTGTTTCAAGACACGAAATGCTTGAGCACATCCATTGCTCTCATCAAAACTTGTGTCATTTGAATCCGGTTCACCTCCTTCCATTTCATTCACCTGGTTGCTTTTCAGAAGGGCATTAACAGCCAGGTTATGAATCTGCACAATGCATGTTAGTTAGCAAAATAACAAAAAGTACGATGAATAAGGAAAGAAATCAATTATGACCTTTAACTCCACAGACACTTTTCTATACGCTCCAGGGTATACCAAACTTGTCTGCTGCACCTGCATGAAAGAAGCATTCCAGTCATCACATTGATATTTCCACAACAAAGATGGAAAAAGACCATGACAAAAGTACACAAACTAAAAGGCAAAAAATAACCAATTGATGATATACCTCATCAGCAAATAACGCCTCTTCATTGTTTATACTTCCTAGGTCTGGAACACCATTATCTGACACCCAAAGGATCTGTTATAGAAAAGAAAAATTCAATGATATAGAAAAAGCTGCTTTTCTTTCGAAACACATAATAGTCACTCATAAAAGAAAAATACAATAAATCAGTGTATATAGAGAGAATAGACTAATGCCGAGGTTTCAGGAATATAGTTTTTAAGCCGTAACTACTAGGCAAAAAGATTACAAAAAAAGGTAAATATTGTAGCAATGGAACTATTAAAAGACTTGAAGGTAGGGGGAAAGTCAAAGAAAGAACCTGTTGCTGGTCACGGAGTGCCCTGGACATGAAGATATCTACGGTGAATGATAACCAATCAAGTCCAAAATTTCCCAGAGGCACCTAGTCAATTGTATAGGACATTTTAATAACTGCACAAAGCACTAATAAGAGGAACTGCATTTCCACTTTAGCAACATAACCTACATGAGCGTATCTTGACTGGGCAATCCTCCGATCCAACCACTGAAATGCTGCAGCACAGCGGAACATTGCTTTTTTTGCTGCAAGACGTTGCCAGGAGACAGGCTATGCATCACAAACACACCCATAAATACATACTTATCATTATTTAATCAGACAAATGTCTATCATAACAGAAAAAGATGAAAAATAACCAATTGGTATAATCAGCAAGGAACCTGATAACTATTGTCAGCACTGTTGAAGGGAATCTTCACACAAGGAAAATTATCCAGGGCCTTTATATCTTCCTTCATGGAGTTAAAGTCAGGGCTTTCAATGACCGCAACAGTTGGTCCAGAGATTTCTTCTCTGCAAGAAAATGAAATAATGGGACAAATCAAACCAGAATGCGATGACCTGACATGATCTTCTAAGAAAAGTCCAAAATAATGTCACGCCAGACAATGAAATTCTTTTTAATAGTTGTTTAAGAAAAACCTATATAATTTATTCAACCAAGAAGTAAGAAAGACAGCTATTTCACACAGGAAAAAGCATGCCCAGGCGCCCAACTCATTAGCATTAGAAAAACTATGGGATTCAACATGTCAGAGAAACATTAACAGTCGCCACTAATGTAATCAGTAAAGTGAGTTACCTGTATTCACTTATTGCTTTTTGTATACTCTTCTTGGCATCTTCGGGACTCCCAACATATTCCACCTGATGATTAGCATTTACAAAAGCTTGAAAAATGCAAGACTGTTAAAAGTTAAGGCTTGTACGTGATGATGTAGAGCTTACCTGGAACATTATACCATCCCAAGACAATGACTCAAGCGACAATTCTTGGCAACTATCTCTATACTGTCTCTCTAGGGCAGATAGTACTAATTCCTTTTTGTCGGCAGAAGGTTTAACTACCACAGTGGTCATAAGCTTCGATGCATGACAATACAAAACAAATATACCACGTCCTGTTGAGGTACTGCAAACAAGTAAACCATGAGACACAATTTCCGGGAATGAATTAATGAAAACAAATAACATCCCAAAGAAGAAAAGAAACAAAAGTTCGAATTGTAAAAAGGAACTAATTTAAGAAAAAATCATATGCGAGTATTTGAATAATATGACTACAAATGTAGACATGTTAACAACCCCAATATTGTGACTAAGAAATGCCCTAATTCAAATTAGAAAAGGGGTAGTGTCTGATGTTACTCAAAAATGAAGTTGTACCTGTTATACAAGTAAACAAGTGGAATTGAACACTTCAAGTAGGGTTTTTCAGTTGTGGTTTTCATATGAAGTTCACCAACTTTCCATCCATCTTGGGTGTTACCGTGCTTGGCCGTGTTATCAATTTCGCATACACATCCAATCTGACATATAGCACTAAATTCCAGAGGAACCTTGGTTTCATATATGCCCTGCAAAAGTCAAATATTAGATTAGTATGCATATGAAGGTCACGAGACTCAGAACATGCATGTTCACCAACAAAAGTTATATTTCACTGGTCCCATTCACATTTTGTTCAAATAACAAACAAGACAGCGTGGTACTCAAGCACATACACATTCATATCCAGTGTTTTGCTTATACTGAGAGTCAATTTTACACCAGCCAAGTTCAGATTCTCAGACACCAAGTATAAGTTGTCCACTCACCAAAAAGATACCAGCAGTCACATAATTAATCATTAACCAAAACAAGAAAAGTTTTTAATACTTAAGGGATGTCAAGGTATTCAATAAAAGGTTGGCTTCTGATGGCAATTTATTTTATTACTTTGTAACAAACCCCACCTCGATGTCGGGGTCTGCAAGTAGGGCTGCAAGTTTTTTGCTTTCTTTCTTAAACTGATCCTCTTGAATATTGACCTGTAAAGAAATAAAGAAAATTATAACCAAGTAGCAGGAATGCAAGAGGGAGATGTATATTGGTTAAAAGATATGCCTCAATCAAATTATAACAACGCCTTCCATGAGGAAGAATCTTGTTGACACACTTTCCCGGGAAATTTCCAGCTATAGGAGCTTTGGAATTAATGTAAAACACCCTTGGAATTGTCAACGGGATCTTAAGCATCAATCCGTCCACAACAACCCAAGCGAAAAATTGCCCACTCTGTGGACTTGGGACCAGCTGTATTATCTGAAAAAGTCAGAAAGTAAGCATTACATAATTTCATTACATTAGCCAAATATATAAAAACAATTAGATCCCAAAGCACACCTGCCAATGTGAACTAGTCAAAGCTTCTTCAGGTCTCCTGAAGTAAGAACCTACACCTCCTCTTCCCTGACGGGCCTTTTGATTTATCTCGTGAACATCGATATGATTTAAAGATCTTACATCGCCCAACCTACAGAAAAAAGGAAATACAAAGGCAGTGGATCTGTGGATGTTATATTGAACTATATTTTATTTAATGTCTAAACACTCTTGTTGTAGAATGAACTTAAGGAGAATAGCATTACGGAAAACTACCTTCGTTTTTTCTTCTTCTCTAGAGATACTTTCCATTTTCTTTTTTTCATTTCAAGCCATCCTTGGTAATCTACGCTCTTGTCAATGTTCTGAGATGAGATATCATGGACCTTTGGATTCCAGCTCTCTTGCTGCTGACATTCCGACTGTTTTTTATTGACTTCATGTGAACGCGCAATTGGCTTTGGCTGCTTTGAAGGTCTGTTTTCTTTGCAAAAATCCTCAATATCGTCCATATTATCACGAGTTGTCGAACGATTTGTATCTAAGACACCATCTTTGTTTGCTGAGCTGAACATATCAACTAGTTTTCTCTGGCGAAACTTGTCATCTTTCTCGCGGACCTTTTTATGGAGCCAGTCAGGATGAAGCACCCTAGGGACAGGATTTGCCACCTATAGAGGTCATATAAATCGTTAGATATTTACAGAAAGAATATTAAGCAAAATAAAAAAACAGGTGAAAATAGTTAAAATGAACCTTCTGCATTGCTGCGGGAATGGTAATAACTTTTTGGATAGCAGAACTAAGGCGCTGCTTATAATACGACCAGTCAATAATTAAACGAATTCCAACTTCTGACGATGTCTTGCACCATTTTCGCAGATAATACTTCTTTATTTCTAAATTTTTTTAAATATTTGCATCACTTTTGAAAGTTAAGAACGCAACAATACATAATTCATACCAAATAACAGAATGTTTACCAGGATCGGTTCCAAATATAGCAACAGGAACAGCACGTTCACTAACAGGTGTCCCCTAATCATGAAAAAGTTGGTAAATCATACTGGTAAAAAGTCTACAAAAAGTGTGAATGAGACACTAAACTAGAATAGCTAGGAAAGATTCTTAGCGAATATACTATCTGAGATATGAGCAACAATTCTAATACAGAGATTTTGCATATGTGACATTAATCTTAAACCGCGTTCCTAAACCGTAGAGATGAGAAATGTGTACCAGTCATTTTTTCATAAGATCTAACTATTTGGTTTTCCCTGGCCTGTTGGGCGGGAGGGGGCGTTTGAACTGGATATTTCGAAGTAACCAGGTTCCTTGAATAGATGTCAAAGAGGGAGACAACATTTCCAGGAAGTTTCAAGTTTAAAAGAAATGTACCTTTGGTTCACAAGCAACGATGTATTGGCAACGCAGTCCTTTATCTTTGACCATTGTGTCATCAAGGAAATCAGCCAGGCGTTTTGCTGTGGTCACAGCACAGGACTTTTGCTCACCATACTCTGCTAACGATTTGCTCATAGTGCTTGATTCAGATATATAATCTAGCAGTTCACTATCGTCAATACCCTTTCCTTGATTCTGAAGAAAATGTGAAGGAAAACATATGAGCAAAATGACCCAGTAACAAGAAAGAAAATTTAGCGGCACCAATGTGAAGTCTTCCTGCTCAGTTTAAAAATAATCAACTAAAAAGAACAGGAAACGAGATATTTGAAATACATCGAGTAGGTCAAGCCACCGATTTGCAACAGCTGCAACAGCAGAATAACACTCTTCAAGAGTTGATCCATGGAGAAATTTGTCAAAAAGCTCGGCCTGTAGAGAAAGGAAAGAAAGTGAAACTATGATTTATTTAATTACCCGACAGCTCCACGCCAAAAAAAAANCAAAAAAAAAAAAAAAAAAAAAAAACCTAAGCTGACCTCTAAGTTCTTGAGACACTACATCATATACATTGAACAAGAAAAACTCTGCCTATTTTATTGAGACCAAATCATGAACGATTTACTATATTACGCAGTTCATATTAACAATAAGCTTGTCAACACAAGAATCCAATAAAAGGATGGAGATGTTTGAAGAAATAAATGTAACATACATTCTTTATAAAATTAGAACCTACAATAGAAGTATTTTGAAAAAGACATAAAATTAGAACCTTAACCTGCTCCTAGACAGAGTTTCTACTACAAGTGGATCACGAGAAATACACTCACTCGCATTGAGCTTAAATATTTATATAAAGGAAGAATTTGGTCAATAGTTACAACACAGCAAAAGGAAAAGATACCTGAAAAACTTTAATGAGTTTTAGCTCTCCTCTACGCTTGATTTCAAACCCCTTGAGTTCTGCTAAGGTTCCATCATGATTGAAAACAGCATACCGCTTCTTAATCAAGATTCCTTCTTCTTTTGATGCAGGAATAATCATTGCCTGAATGGAGAGAATTACAAATATAATTTGTCAAGCAAATCAGAGAGTAGCACATGTCAAAAAGTCACAACATTTTGATATACCTTGTACGGCCCATCCACTTCAAATTCAATGGAGCACTCACTATGTGACTTATATGTCTTGCGTACAGGATCTACAAGAGTCTGTTCCAATACCAATTATCAAAGGAAAAAAGAAACTTAACACAAAGCAAATTGCTTTCAGAACCACAGAAGGGTTTGTCTACAGCTGGTTTATTAACTGAAAACAAAAACTAGTGTTTAAGTAAGGGATAGCTTGGCATACCTGATATTGATCATTTGTATTATTCTTGGCCACATCAACATTAAGCATTACACACGGATACGAGATAGTCAATTTCTTCATGTCACTGTCTCTGCAATAAACGGAAACCATTATAGTTTATTTAATGTTTTGAGAACCACAAGAAAATGTACTTCTCCCTTAAAACGATATGGAAATTAAACTTTTCAAATATCTATATGTATATATAAATATGGGTGTGTGTGTGTGTGTGTGACAAGGAAATTATAACATTGAGACATCCAAATCATGAATTGTGAAACCTTACATCGGTTTAAAAGTAAAGTTCTCAGGAAAAGATCCAGGGAGACAACACCATATACCATCTGTATCCAGCTCAAGTGGTTTCCCAATTCGCTCAATAAGCAAACGAGCATTCTGGATGATTTTGGCTCCAGTATAGGTAACAACACCAGCCATTTCCATGGAGTACCATCTTGCTCCCCTAGAAGAAGTTTCAAGTAAAGCTTAGTATCAACCAAAATAGAAAAGATAATATTAGTATAACGAAATTTTAGGCACTTTGCAAGAGATTAGAGGACTCACTTTCGCATGACATATCCATAAAAAGAATTCAGTATACACTTATGTGCTAGCTGCAAGGAATCATAAACCACTACCATGTCCTGTTGCATAAGTTTTGTCAATAACCATCTAAAAGAAGTTTAGAGATCACATATATGAGCAACAATATAAAATAACATACATGTGCTTCCTGGATCTTGATTGAATTGCCACTTGCCTTAGCTTCTGACAACTTTCCCTTCCAGTCCTTGTTAAGTGTTTTGTATTCATACCTCCTATCCCGGAAGCTATAAATGACATACAAAGATCAAAAAATAAAAAGTAGTACTTAAAAGTAATTAGGACGTGAGTAAACGTTCCATATTAGTCATATATTCACCCAAAAGAAATTGCTGCTCAAAAGACTAAACGTCCAAACAGAATCTCAATCAAGAACAGGATTCGTAACATTAAACCCACGCACCTCCGAACAGTGTCCACATAGAACGGGTTTTCTCTCATGCATATTCCAGCCTCGCGAACTTCAGTGATTGGCTTGTCAAGTACTCGTTTATATGCCTGCAAAATGACTCTTCATTATATATTGTTAATGTGGGAAAATATTGTTATGTGTGAGAGAGTACCTTTTGACAATACATTTTAAGCCGGTCTTTTAATTTTGCTTGTTGATCCACCTTTGGCAGATCAAGGAAAGATTTTGAAGACGGATTGTCAAATTCCGACTCAATCTGCTTCTTCAGATGGTAATAATCACTGCCAAACCATTTGAAACAAAGTTTAGAACTTAAGACTAGACCAACAACATTTAAATCTATAGTTAGCTGGAATGATATATAAGTTAAACCTTTTCTTTCCCATGAATGTCACCCCACGCCAAACCCATTCAAGTTTTCTAAGACAAGTCTTTCCCGGGCGGTTGAAATCACACGCTGTGCAAACCTCATTTGTAACTATTGATGGTGGCTGTAAATTAAGAGGAAACTTTTGATTAATATAGTATTTACGCAGGCTTCAAAATCTTAAAAGTGATGGTTGTGATTATTTTGTATATTGAACAACACCATTTAACTGATGTTTAGTAGATACTGAAAAAAAAGAGTTGCTGATTTATAATTGCATTTACAGTATGTAATCCCGAAATCAATTAGAAATATGCAAAAATAGATTTGATGTACCTGAAGCCTGTTTGTTAAGATGATATTTGGATACATCGCTGCGACGTCAAGGTGATAAATAAGAGGACCCTCTTCACGTATAGGATCATCTCGTAATTTCTCGAGCTGCAGGTTCGATAAAACCGTGAAACAAGTCAACAACAGAACTAAGGGTTCATCCAGAATCAGGCTACACAAAGGGAAATAATTCATATACTGCTTACAATATCCAAGCACGTATATGACATTTACGGTAGATGAAAGACACTAGATAGACAGATTTCTTCTGGAGGCCCAACTAGTATTCTAAGGATTATGTATATTTTTCCAAAGCCTACTGAGATTACAATATATGTCAGAAGGCCCGCAGATATAAATTTAGCATGTACTAGAGTGTATAAGCAAACTCTCCCAGAATGGAATATGTATGCAGTGTCAACCATTAAAAGAGAACAAGAGAAACAGCATGCTGACAATAAACAAGGGAATAAGCATTAAATATTCATTACCTTTTCCCTGATTTCATCCTTCACTTCATCATAATTGGAAATTGAATCCATTCTCATTTTCCCTTCTACAGTGATTGCATATATCAGATCCCGATCAAGGTTATCGATCAGTTGCTGGTAATCAAAGTGTACAATATCAGATAAGTTCGTGTATTAGCTATGATACAATAGGGCACAAAAGAGTAGGAAGCAGTTACAGACTACATGCGTTTTACTATAATCTGCACTAGTTCAGATGATATTACAGAAAAATAAGTGACATTTGAATAGAAAATATATCATAAAAGATGATATTCAGCAAACAACCAAACACAACAACTAACATTATATGTATAAATACAAGAAGACAACTTGCCTGGTATGCTGACTTGTCCAGCTTAAAACTGGTTGGAATGTCAGATCTGAAAACACCACTCTCAAGGCACTCTACATGACCACCAATATATGTCTCACTGTCAAGAAGTTGACCTTGGTAGAATTTCTCAGGGTCAGCTTGATTTTTGTTGGGACATACAACATTTGCCTTGTAAGCCTGTGTTGAGAATGGAGGACTTCCAATCAATAGAATGTACCACACTAAAAATTGCTAAAACCTTGCAGTAGTCCGTAGATAGGAAGTCACCTCAACCATCAGAAGCATTTCACAAAGGGTGCCACTCCCTTTGCGTAAGACCTCATCAGGGGACATTGGGATGATAGTTGCGAGAGAAAAAATGAACGGATGCACATATGTCATGTATAGGTAATATGTTGCAACAGCGTCAGAGACTGAGTAGGAGGCCATCATCTACAAAATAATTCCGTAAATGAAATAAGACATAAGAACCCAAATCCATTCAACATCTTGCAAGCACCACAACATAGACTAGAAAAACCCTCAATTGCTTGAAGTTATCATCTAGTCCACCGCTAACTTTTTTGTACTGAGAATGCAATTTCTAGCCCTTTCAAGACATTGAGTTTAACATGAGCAGGAGAACATTTCTTCAACACTTTAGGAGGCAATTACTTCAATTCCTTGATCAAATATCAGCAAATGTATTCTAGCCCCTTCCAGCGCCATCAAACAACTAGCTCCAAATTTAAAAAAAAACTAATGTCTTGCAGAACTAGCATAATATTAATTTATCAGCAATACCTGTGGCTTTTCCTTTGCAAACTGAACCATGTCTTCTGGATTCACTTCCACTGGATCATAACCAAGTTTTGCCTTTGTAACAGCCTGGCATTTAATTAAAAGGCGCACACAATTCAAAAACATAATAGGAATTCCTTTGCAACAGGAATATATGATCACAAAATAAAATAAAATATATTGGCGGAAAGAAAGAACCAGACTAAACCTTCAGACCATGGCTTCCTTGGGGAAGATAGCTATCACGTTTCACCCAAGCAAAACAATCCAAATGGCAAACAAATTTAGCTCGACATTCACCTTGATTATGATCACAACGGAATCCCAACTCCTACAACCACAAAGAAAGGAAACTAATCACCTTAGCCAATTATGGGATTACGATTGAGACCACATTATGCCTTATAAATACGAACAATAGCAAGAAACTAAAGTAATCGAGGTTTTTTAAATAGAACTGAGAAAAACCAAGGTTAGGGAGATAAGTAGCACCTTGGCAAATCTAAGAAGACTTCAGTATTCAAACACAAAACACACGTCACTAATATGCAAAAGAATATAATCTATATTTCAAAGGAGTCAAGGAGACAAACAATATGTAGAAGTAGGCATCCTGGTGCAAGATAATTCACTAGATATCTAAGAATAGCAGGGTTACTATTCTAGTTTTAAGCATAGGCACACTCACAAGGTCACAAAAAAATGTCAGTGTTACAGTTTTCATACAAAATTTCCAAGTATATCATATATTTTCTTTATAGAAAGGCATGCGGATAGAAATTTGAACAGTAACACAATGAAGGAAATGTGTTGCGTACCTCATTCAGTTTGATTCCATGATGAGATGCTCTCCGTTCTATAAACGGCCAATCAAAAAAGTCACCGTTGTATGTAACATAAATACCAGGTTTCACCTCTTGCATATGGGAAAACCACTTTAGAAGGAGTTCAACCTAAAAGACAAACCCAAGAAAGTGACTTAAATCTAAGCACATCAATGTTTATGATATAATATTCAAAACAAGAGCTAATTTGTGATACCTCATTGTTAACATTAGTGACTTTGAAAGACCCTTCAAACTCTGGTTTGGGTGTATATTCCAGATCTTCTACGTCTTCACCAACCCACTGAATTAAGTACAAAAATAATACTATGTCTATAATCAAACAAGATTGATGTGGTTCAAATATTGAATGGATAAAGCTGATATATGACCCAGTGATCAAGTTTTAAATTATATAGCAAAACTGTATGTTAGTCCACAATCTTTTTAAGTCATATCATACAAAATCAATCAAACAAGCAGGATAATTTTCACTTGATATTGAAAAAACACGGTCTTTATGAATTCTTCATCTACTGATTGCTCGATATAACCCAAATAATGGCACAGTAGGCCTATATAGCAGCTTTTAACAGTTTCTGATTTGGAAACCATCCTCATCCATCATGTAAGATATCATCATTATGATATCAAATCCAATGCAGACAAATGTATAGAGCAGTTACCTCTCTGTTAATAATTAGAAAACCTTGCCCATCAACCATGTAGGATATCATCATAATTTGATCATATTCAGCATTTGGAAACTTCAATGCAAGCTTTGTTGTCTCTATATCAAATGCACAAACACGAACTTCTGCACGTTGGAGGAGATCTGACCTCTTCTCTAGTATGACGTCGGTGCTGGAAATACTGACATTGTACCATTGCCCACTCCGTACATCTGGCCAGCAAGAAAACATCAAAATTTTGACAACCTTGAGGACTAAACAGAATTTCTAGTTTGACTAAACAGACTACCATTATCAATCGCAAATCGAACATGATAAGGAACATCGTACTCGCGGAGGTCCACCAGAGAATCTAAGCAATCTTGAAGACGTTGTTCTCTGCATTCCGAAAATTTGAAAAAAAAATGATCAGGGTATCTGAAACTCCTGAAAAGAAACTTAAAAATAACTACTAAACAACAGAGGTTAAGAGGTAACAACAAATTTTTTTTTGTCAAAGTAGAGGTAGAATTTTAAAACCAACAAAACTGCAAGTAATTTTGAAGTCTAAAAATACATTGTCCTACCGTTTTCCAGCCAATATGGATTTATATGCTTCAAGTGCATTAAATTTTTCCTGGTTACGTTCGACAATTTTCGAGAGATCCTTCTTGACTTGCATCAATTGTTGCACATTATCAAATGATACTTTTAGGTATTTCTTTTGAAGGCCTGATAGATGATTTTTCTGCTCGTGAACATAAGAAGTAAATAATTCAATTTGGTAGGTCACAGAACAAATTTAGAAAGAAAGCTCAAGGGAAGTGACAGCTAAAAAATACTGAAAACGTTCATATCTTGCATACTATGCCCTAAACAAGCATTAAACACTTAAGAAAACTAACTTCAACAGTTACAGTCTATGTTACAACTAGCAAAACGTCCAGAGATTTCAACATATGGATTGAAGATCACTTTTGACCTTATTATTACAGCTGTTGAGTTTTAAAGTTGCAAGAAGAGGATAATAGTTAAAGGTTATAGAAAATGTTTTGATACGAGTCTCTATAAAGAAACGACACTTATCAACCGGTGTATAACTAAATTGCACAGTGAGGAAGTAACCGCTTTAACAGATAAAAACAAGTAATTCTACTGGCTTACAAGATCAAGATCTTCTTTTTCAATAATCTCAATATCAGCAACTTCTCTTTCATATCGGCGTCTCAAGTAAGCTTCAACTTCCAATTCCATTTTGTCCTGTAATTTGGCATAGTAGTTTTATTGACATATAGGATGAAATTAAATGAGTGATTCGAGAAGCATTCATATGATACAGAGAAATAAAACATCATACTTTCGTGGCGGCATAGAAGTAAGGGCGGAACTTGTACTTTGTTTTGAAATAAAACCCATCCTGAAAAACCCAAACAACTCAGTACACATTTAGAAAAAAAGATTCATCAACTTATTCGGAGCTGACGTAAGTAATGAACAGATATAACAGCTCACCTGAGTAACAAAGTAAAGGTCCACGCAACTATAGGTTTTCCCAGTATCAGTATCTTCCCAAGATGACTGCAAAATTCAGTAGAACAACCAATAGTAAATACTAGTACTTATTGAGTATATATAATCATTATCTCAATTTCACATCTTTGCCGATAAACAATGATTCGCGCACTATGGCAGCTCCTAGAATCCTAAATTGAGTACTGTTGGGGTTTACAGAATGGCGCAATTAGCCAATGTTCTTTCGTCACTTTACACATACACAAAGCGGGAAAATCTCAATAGATAGTAAGAGTCGCAGAGTCCGAAACCTAAACGCAACAAGGTTGAGTTCAAAAGAGAAGTGTGATTTATCGAAGACTTACTGATGCAAATGTAAGTAACCAGCCGAGGCGCGTTTCCCCTTCGGAGAAAAGCCCAAAACCGAGTTTAGATTCCAATTCATCTTCCGCGGTTTTCACTACTTTCTGAATATTCGACCTCCGCGAATCTTTTCGATCCCATCGTCGTTTGTCTCCATTCATTTTTCTACGCAATAATAAATTACGTGAGAAAAAGAGCGTCCTGTAAGAAATCCTGGAGAAGCTTCGGGAAAAAAATTAGTTCAGAGAAGAATTTAGGGTCAGCGAAAGTATTAATAGGGCTTTGTGTGCTACTTAAGAAGAAAGAGAAAGTGGCAACTGCTGAGAGAGAGAGAGAAAATAGCTTTTCATTTCCCGCGCTCTGGAACGAACTGGATTTACTAAAAGCCCCCTCTTTTTGGAATCTACTTTTAGAACAATGTAAAAGCCCATATTATACCTAATTTCATATGGGCCACCAACCCATTAAGCAGTTTGTATAATTCGATCTATTATATCAAACAAACGACCAAGAAAATTCCAAATAACCTAAAAAGGTTATAAAAAAAAAAAAAGCATATGCGTCTGCCGGGAGTCGAACCCGGGTCTATTGCTTGGAAGGCAATTATCCTAACCGTTGGACTACAGACGCTATTGTGAATGTTTTCTTTTATTTATCTTATCATAATGCAAATTCTGTTTTTTTTGGTAAATGTAGAATATATGTTTTTGTAAACCTAAAAGGTATTAAATTGCGAGAGCCCAGAGCTAAAAGAGTCTCGGTTATGTAAAAACCGGATTGGACCATCGGTTTGATCAGCTTAGCTACACAAGAAATTTGGTTTAGGGATTAAGGGTCGTTTTCAAGTGTGTTGGTTCGCCTTGAACGAGCAGACATACTATTACAACAAGAACACAATTTATGAATCGACTCCTGAGGCAAAAATGCATGTCACTCACTACTCTCTCGTATCGCAGCTTTTCACTTGCACCACGATTCTCTTACGAGATAAATGAGAAGTAACCATTTTAATCAGAAGACACCCAATTATATATAAATTCAACAACACGAAGGCGCTTAATAATACTAAACGGTTAGAAATATTTTAACCTTTTGTGGAATGTTTCATCTTGTTGGAGACTGGACTTTTCTGTCAAACATCTTCGGGATATGTTACAGTTTTGCCCATGCTAATAAAACATCTGTTGGAATCCCACGTTGTAGTGGTGTTTGGATTCAAATAGTATATAATGGATTTGGGTCAATCCACTCATTGCCAATTGGTATTGAGATGGAAGCCCAAATTTAAAAACATCTATCTAACAGCTTAAACTGGAAAGACAAATTCTTCTCCTTCACAAATTTCAGAAGACAATAACTCTATTTCAGTATCCAATTCGATTGGATTGGTGTTATCTGCACTCTTGAAGCAATATTCAAGAATACTTTCTTCCAATTTAGCCTCTGTTACTCATCAGTGATCAGTCAAATCTTTCTTATGTTGGAATATGTATGTATATATATTTTTTTTTTCCCCTATCTGTAGTCTTTAGATCAAAACACATGTTTCAGTTTCACTAATCTTTTGGTCTAGACATATCTAATTAACAAATCTCTATTAATATTTTTACGATTATTTTATTTTACACTGTTAAGATATTTATAAAACAATGATTTTTAGAAAGAATTGCCAAATTTAAAACACGCCCAAATTATTTGAAACAAAAAGGGAATACTTTTATAGAAATCGTCATTCTATATTTATTAAACTAATCACGAAAATGTGGAAACTTTAGTACTGTCACCAGAATATCAGAACCTTCACTTTGGCGGCTTTCTCTCTCCCACCCGGACCAGAAGTTCGAACTCCAGAAATGGCGGTGGATTCTCCTACAGGAGTAATCATCGCTGCCGTACTTTTACACGCTGCGGCAACCGTTGTTTGTCACTCTGGTGCGGTTCTTAAGCTTGAGAGATTGATTCCACAGAGTCATGAACTTGGTCTTACTCAGCTCAGGGCTTTTGATTCAGCTCGTCATGGAAGGTTGCTGCAGTCTCCTCTCGGCGGAGGAGTTGTTGATTTTTCGGTTGAAGGATCCTCCGATCCGTTTCTCGTTGGGTACTACTCTTCCCACTTTTCATTGTCAAATTTCGAATTTTTCTTTTTCTTTTTGGAACCCGCAGTTCTCTGAACTTGGATTTGAATCGAATAAATTTATTTGTTTCTGGGCTGAAACAAATCTGATTATAAATTTATGAGCTTTGCTTTGGCTCTTGAAGACCGAGCGCGATCAAATCTGAATGTAGGAAAAGAAGTTAGCAGTATTCTAGAATCTTGTCTGATCATGTGTTCAACTTAGAACTTCTTTGATCCTGTCACTCTTGTCCATTCCTTTTATAGAATCTTGTTATAATTCTGCTTCCATGACAGGCTTTACTACACAAAGATTAAACTTGGGACACCCCCAAGAGAATTCAATGTGCAAATTGACACAGGAAGTGACGTTCTATGGGTTAGCTGCTCTTCCTGCAACGGCTGCCCTAAAACTAGTGAACTCCAAGTATACTTCTTTCTAATTTCCTTATTACCATGTTATTTTTTTATCTTTAGGACGAGGTACATCAATATGCTCTCTTGTTTTACCCCTCTTTTGTGCGGGTTTTTTTTTTGGATTTCCAGATTCAGCTAAGTTTCTTTGATCCTGGAGTTTCCTCCTCAGCGTCAATGGTTTCATGTTCAGACCAGAGATGTTACTCAAATTTCCAGACAGAATCGGGTTGTTCTCCGAACAATCTCTGTTCTTATACATTTAAGTATGGTGATGGAAGTGGCACTTCTGGTTACTACATCTCAGATTTCATGTCCTTTGATACTATTATTACCAGTACCTTGGCTATAAATTCCTCTGCTCCGTTTGTCTTTGGGTAAGCAATTGTGTGTATGTTCTTATCAGTACATGTCTCATATTTCTTGTCTTGCATTTTGTGATTCCCTTTCGATAATGATGATTGCCTTAGAGAATATGGTGCATGGCCTTCTCTAAAAAGTTAATGAACTAATTACTGCGTATATGCTAACCACTCTTAGTGTTTTAGTAGCGATATTCAGGGGGTGGGAGAGGGGGACGCTGCCCAAACGAGAATAATATTTTGGCATATCAAAAATACATTCATTAGATTTTTCAAAGTAACATCGACTCAGGACAACATGATCTAACTTCCAAATTTTCTTTTCTGTACCGTTTCAACTTTCAGATTTTGTGTTGCATGTCTTAAATATTGATAAACAGGTGTAGCAATTTACAAACCGGAGATTTACAGAAGCCTAGGAGAGCGGTAGATGGCATCTTTGGGTTAGGCCAAGGGCGTTTATCTGTAATTTCACAGCTTTCTATGCAAGGACTTGCACCACGAGTATTCTCACACTGTCTGAAGGGAGATAAAAGCGGTGGAGGTGTAATGGTTCTAGGTAAAATTAAGAGGCCAGATACCGTATATACCCCTCTTGTTCAATCAGAGTGAGTTCTCAATCGTTCTGTAATATACCTTAAGCTGATCATTTATAAAAGCACCTGTTAAAACTCTGGGGTATCATGATGAAGCAGACTTCTGTGTTAGGGTGGACTTCCCTATATTTTTTTGTTCTTTAAACAAGCAGGTAAATCCAGGAGTTAACTGATGACTATGAAATTCATTTCATAGATATAACATTTCTTACAATTTTTGTTATCCCAGTCTGCTGTAGGAACCATATTATCCAGAAATAGATATTTTGTAGCTGAACTACAGAAATAGAATGCATTTCGTTTATCCTGGAGTAGGAAAATTAAATTATATAAACTCACGTCTTGAATCAGATAATAAGCTGCAAAACATATTTCAGGCCACATTATAATGTGAACCTGCAGAGCATTGCTGTGAACGGTCAGATATTACCGATTGATCCATCTGTTTTCACAACAGCCACTGGTGACGGGACGATAATTGACACAGGGACAACTCTTGCTTATCTTCCTGACGAAGCTTACGGTCCATTCGTCCAAGCTGTGGGTGTTTTTTCTTTCTCAGTTCACCTCCAAGTTTTTAAATCCCAAAACTGTTATAATATTCTTTTTCCATTGTTGAAATACATGTCCTGAATAGATGTCTCATGATAGATGTTATTATACCTTTCAAGAAAGAAAGTTCATTAACTGTTGAATCTGCAGATTTCAATTGCTGTTTCACAGTACGGGCGCCCTGTTACCTATGAGAGTTACCAGTGCTATGATATCGCATCTGGGTAAAGTTCTTCTCATGAGTATATATATATAAAAAAGATGTCATCTCTCAAATGTTTTAACTGGTTAAAAGATTCGAATCCATGTTGCAGTGCCTTTGATGTCTTTCCCGAAGTTAGTTTGAGCTTTGCTGGTGGTGCATCAATGGTCTTACAGCCCCGTGGATATCTTCAGATTTTTTCTAATGTAAGCTGGTCTAGTAGTGTGGCAGTGATATGCTTTACTCAATAATTAGCTAAAGGTCTTACTGTATGTAGCATAGGACTGAATCTAGCTGATTTAGAGCTGTTATGAGTTTTTTGAAAGAGCATTTACTGATGGCTGGGTTTATAAGTTTATCAATAGATAGTTTTCTTTTTTTCATTTTTAGCCCTCAGCTTAACATTATACATTGGTACCCCACAAAAAAAAAGAACTTGATGCATTGATCTGAATATTTTTGTTTCTTTTGCTATTACCAGTCAGGAAGTTCAATATGGTGCATTGGTTTCCAGAGAATGCAGCATCGTCGTATAACAATTCTTGGTGGTAACGACTCATTTTCTGTAACTCAGATAAAATGAAACTGAAAACCAGTGCAAATATTAATTATTTCTGATTAGACTCATACCTTGATTGGTTTGCAGATTTAGTTCTTAAAGACAAAGTTGTGATCTATGATCTTGATCGTCAACGAATTGGATGGGCAGAATACGACTGTGAGTGTGGTTTTTAATTTTACTTCGGACTCCGGTTTAGAATTTGGTTCAGTAGATTCGAGTATGGTGCAGATAAATAGATAATGAATTTGGACATTACAGGTTCTCTGGAGGTGAATGTTTCAGCGACAAGAGGGGGAAGAAGTAAAGACATTATAAACACAGGGCAATGGAGAGAGAATGGTTTGGAGATTGGTTATAAATGTTCTTCTTTGTTACAAGTTGCTTTCCTTCTCCATCTTTTGGTCTCTTCGAGTTTCTACTTCTTGTAGCTTTTTTATTTATTTATTTATATATATATATATTGTAATTCTATTGTATCACTAATTAATTCAAACTTACCACCCACCACATTTCTCGTTTTCATGACCTTTTCTTTAAGTCTCTAACATTAGCCATTAAAGGCACGAGGAATACAAACAAGTACTATAAAAACAAGTTTACGTTATCTCCTGAATATGAAAAACGATTTGGCAGAAAAAGATTGTCATATGACTCAAAATTATAATACTATTCTTTAAAAAAAATTGTATATGAATTAAGTTTATAGTAATATTTTAAAATTTTATTTTATTATAAATATAAACCTTTATTTTTTAAAAAATATATCCATTACATGAATATCATTTTTCGAACTCCAATCACTGTATAGAAACATATATATATATATATATATATATAGTAAACTAGTAGAGACCACTTAGCTGTTTTTCACGGTCTATAATTTTATTTAGTTAGTGAATTTTGATTAATAAAAAGTATGGAAATTAGTTGTAACTGTATTTATTAATTTGATTTCACGTGAAATCGATAATTGACCAAGGAAAACATTAAATTCACGTGGGAAATTATATGCCTCCCCTCCTAATAATTTCACATATCGCACAAATACCTTTCTCTATCTCTCACTTCCATCCATACATTGCATTCTGATTCAACTATTTTTCCTTCCACCGACACAAAATGGCGAATGGAGCCGGTAGGTTGGATCTGGATGGCAGGCCTATAAAGCCGATCACCATGTGCATGATTGGTGCCGGAGGTTTCATCGGTTCTCACCTCTGCGAGAAACTGTTGACAGAGACTCCACACAACGTGATTGCTCTCGACGTATACAACGATAAGATCAAGCACTTGCTTGAGCCGGCTACCTCTGAATGGGCTGGTCGGATCCAGTTCCATCGTATCAACATCAAGCATGATTCTAGACTCGAAGGACTGGTCAAGATGGCAGATCTGGTAATTTTTGCCCTCTCTGCTTCTTACTCATCATTGATGTGTATCTGTTACTGTTCTTTATCATTTTATCGGTTCGAAATTTTCCAACTGATTGTTACTGCGTTTACTGAGATCTGATCCATGATGGGAAATTAAAATTGATATTACGCACTGTTTTCCTTTCTCGAGATTGTGAATGCATTCTTTAATATGTTGATTTGCTCTGCAGACGATCAATCTCGCTGCGATCTGTACTCCAGCAGATTACAATACTCGTCCTCTTGACACTATCTACAGCAATTTCATCGATGCTCTCCCAGTGGTATGTATTTTCTTTAATTGGTGTTCTCCTTCATTTGCTGCTTTTGTAGTTTTGGAGCTAATTATAAGTTTTTTTGAGCTTAAGACTTTAGTTATGAGATTGAGTGGTCATTGGTTTTCGCATTTAGGTTAAATACTGCTCAGAGAACAACAAGCGTCTGATTCACTTTTCAACTTGTGAAGTATATGGAAAAACTATAGGAAGCTTTCTTCCTAAGGATCATCCTCTGCGTCAGGTCTACCTTTTTCTCCTCTTCACTCTCATCACACCATTTTGTTTTAAGCATCAGTTTCTGCTGAATGTCGATGTCATCAAGTGGATCAAGAAACTATGTTTTTTTGTACATTGGCAAACTCACCTGAAGATGGATATGGAAATTTTATATTCTATTTTAGGACTCCGTCTCTGATTCAGTATCAAGTTAAATTTAGTTCGCTTCCTGTTATTTGTATTACTACTTTTTTCTCTGTATTTATTACTTTTCACTACTCACAAATAATGATGCTTGTCTTGTTTTCTACAGGATCCTGATTTTTATGTACTCAAAGAAGATACATCCCCTTGCATATTTGGCTCTATTGACAAGCAGAGGTGGTCATATGCTTGTGCCAAACAACTCATTGAGAGACTTGTCTACGGTATGCAGTTCTGTTTACACGATAAGAAAACTCAAATGTATTTAGACGCAAAAAGGTTTTTACTTCATTTGTTTGTGGTTGCAGCTGAGGGTGCTGAGAATGGACTCGAATTCACCATTGTAAGGCCTTTTAACTGGATTGGACCAAGAATGGATTTCATCCCTGGCATTGATGGTCCTAGCGAGGGTGTCCCTCGTGTCCTAGCATGCTTTAGTAACGTAAGTTTACAGCCTCAATCTAACAACCCATGTTCTTTCTTTGCCTGCAGCTTCTTCCCTTTTTTTTTTTTAATTTTTTACTTTTTGTGGGTATTTTCAGAACCTTCTGCGACGAGAGCCTCTCAAGCTTGTGGATGGTGGAGAATCACAGAGAACCTTCGTCTACATAAAAGATGCTATTGAAGCTGTTCTTTTGATGATTGTGAGTTTCAATCATTGCTTTTTCATTTGTTGTGATGCTATCAAAGAAGTTGCATCTGAATCGCTTGCGTATTTTCTTAACAGGAAAATCCAGAGAGAGCCAATGGGCATATCTTCAATGTAGGAAACCCTAACAATGAAGTGACAGTAAGACAACTCGCTGAAATGATGACTGCGGTGAGAAAATTCGAACACAAATAAAACTCTGGTTACTGATATACTACGGCGCACTCAAATGTTGCAAAACAAAACAAAAAAAATGGACAGGTCTACTCAAAAGTGAGTGGCGAGACAGCTATAGAGAGTCCAACAATAGATGTGAGCTCGAAAGAATTTTACGGAGAAGGTTATGATGACAGTGACAAGAGAATCCCAGACATGACAATCATCAACCGTCAACTTGGTAAGTTCCTCTTGTTTTGTCTCCTATGTCTCTTTCAACCATAACAAATTGGTTTCTAATATTTGGCGTGGACATAAATTAGGATGGAACCCAAAGACATCTCTTTGGGACTTACTTGAGTCGACATTAACTTACCAGCACAGGACCTATGCAGAAGCTGTTAAGAAGGCAACTTCAAAACCCGTGGCGTCTTAGAGGTCATATCTCTTATAGACACCTCAAATCATTTGAATGCTACTATTCCATTCTTTTTTCTTTGAATTCACCCAGCAGAAACCTTATCTTTCCTTATTTTAGGCCACCATAAGCAAATTATAAATCATGATGGTATGGTTGGTTTTAGTTACCTTTTATTGTTATATAGTATATTATTGTTGATGTTTTATTAAATTCGTTGTTGGAAGTATGGGGAATGGGTTTATATGTTACAATTCATTTTGTGGATTCAACTTTTTATTCAATATACGACTAAACTCGGTGCGTACATGAAACTCTTATTCATTTTACAGCTGATCATGCACATAATTGGCCCTTTGTGAAAACTCGATCGAACCTCCCTTTTTTTTTGGTATAATTTAGAGGACTACAGAAAACAATGAAATTTTTCTTCTTTACAATTGTTTGTTTGAAAACTAAATTTGAATTAAATGGCGAATGACAAATGGGATAGTGATTGACATCTCTGTGTCTCTACATTGTATATTACGGTTTCAAACAGTAATTCCGATTTGAAGAAAAAATAAATTAGTGATTAGAGTTGATACTCAATTAGCTGATCTTTCATAATTAATTGTGTTTTTATATATTCTAAACAATTGTTTAAAAAAAAAAATCTAAAACCTTCAAATTCAACTACATGTTCAATCCATTATGCCAAAATAACTTAGCATGATTGGCTATTAAGTAGAAGTGGTGTGGGATAGGGGTTGTAACTGCCAAAATACCACTATCACTCTCCCCTTTAAATTGAAGCGGCCAGGAGTGATGAGGAAAAAATAATATTAAGTTAGTATTATTTTTTACCACGTACTGTTTTTGCATTTATTATTATATTATTATTTCATTTACATGTTTATTAGATTTTATTAGAATTTAAATATTTTTATCATTTTTTTTTAAATTCAATAGTTAATTTCCATTTTTTATATAATAAATTCTAATATTTGACGAAGAAAATTAAATTTTCATATTAAATCATAAAAATATTATTTTTGGTGATTTTTTTTGTCGGCCATTATTTTTGGTGACTATACATATAAATTATACTAGGTAGCTATCCGCGCGCTGTCCGCGGAATACTTTTTTATAAATTATTTTTTAAAACAAAAAATTAGAGATTTTATAAAAATAAAAATAATGTAAAGTTATAGTTATAAGATAAGTTACCAACATCAATAGATTCAAATTATAATAAAACATATATGAGTGTTTCAATGTTTGTTAGGATAATGTATCTTTAATTTTTTATTGATATAATCGGAACATAAGAAATAAATAAATGAAAAATCAAATAAATTATATGATATTTTATTTTCATGTTAAAAAAAAAAAAATATTCAATATAATGAAAAATTTAGATAAAAAAATTAATTTAGTAAAAAAATGTTTTAATAGAGTTAGTGGGGTTGTTTGTTATTTATTTTAGATATTTTTGGTTTAGTCGAAATTAGTAGGTGTAGATGTGTTTATATGTTTTTTTGATAAATATTTTTACGTTTTTTAATTTTTAATTACCTTTAATTTTTTATAACTATTAGTTTTTTAAATTACGTTTATTTAAAAAAATTAATATTTTTTACAAATTTGTTTATTTAATATTTGTTCTTAAATTTTTGTTTGGTAACATGGTTATAATGTTTCTCTAGTATTTTCTAAAAATAAAATTTTAATTTTGTTTATTAATTTTGTTCCAATTTTATTGAGATTTCTATTTTTAGTATATCTTTAATGGCATAACTTGTAATTATTTTGTTTAATAAAGTTTTTATTCTAAAATTACTGTGTTTTAATATATAAGTAGATAACAAAAAAACTGTATATTACATAAAAACATAAATTTTGTAAGAATAATTTTAAATAATGCAGATCATTTATGAAAAAATCGTAAATCTGTTATTTTAAAATATTAATTTTTTAGTTTTAATATTTTCAATAATTTTATGTGGTTTAATTAATTTTATTTAAAAAAAAATATTTTTAAGAACAAATAAATCAATAACTTTTACATCTATATTTTTACTTTCCGCTATCGCTCAAAGCTAATGCTCTGCGCTACCGCTCTGCGCTACCGCTCTGCGCTACCGCTCTCCGCTACCGCTCAACGCTAATGCTCTCCGTTACCGTTAACAGCTAATGCTCTCTGCTCCTCTTTCACCACTCTTCCAATTATGTCTTCAGAGTCCAAATAGTTGACACTCAAAATAACAAATGGAATAAAAAGACAAAACAAAACATAGAATTTGAAATTTTTACGATGAGTTGTTACTTTCCTAAATTTAAAAATAACAAATTCCAGAATAATCATTATTTTTTATTAATAATTTTTATTTATACCGAAAAATATAGAGTAATGCTTAGTTAACCGGGATTTTGTTACTAGAGTCTAAACTACCGTCCAATTTCTCACAGGTGTTTTGAAAATAACATACGAACATTTACAGTTTACTTATAGGAGTACATTACAATAACCATTCATAAAAGTAGAATATAAGAAACCACGTAGTAGGCAGTTAAGGACTAACGTTAAGATATAAGCGACACGTGTCACCAGATGTCAACCGAAGAATTACCGTAACCGCTTTCCCAAAATATGTTTTTTTTTTATAAATTTAACCGCTTCCATTTACGGTTTTACTACGAAGACAATGGCGCCGAGAAAACCAAAGAAGGTGGTTTCCGTAACGAAGAAGAAGAAGAAAGTAGTGGAGGAGACAATCAAAGTAACACTAACGGAAGGAGATCCCAATGTGGTGACCACCGAGACAGAGAACGATCAAGAGACGCAAGATCTCACTTTTTCTATTCCTGTCGGAGAAAACGTTACCACCATTGAAATCCCGGTGGATGTTGGAAATGACCAGCCACCGGAAACTCCTGTTTCCAAAAGCGAAGGCGCCGTGAAGGAGACTCATAAGGATGACCATTCACCTAAGCCACCGGAAACTCCCGTTTCCGCAACAAAGGAAACCCAAAAGGTTGAAAAGAAGCAGGGGGTGAAGACGAAGAAGAAGAGGAATAGGTCGGATTTGGTGGGAGATGAGTATAGGAGATATGCGTTTAAGGTGTTAAAGCAGGTCCATCCGGAGTTAGGAATAACGTCGAAGGCCATGTTGGTCTTGAACATGTTCATTAGAGATATGTTCGAAAGGATTGCGGAGGAGGCAGCAAGGTTAAACGACTATACTAAGCGGAGGACTTTATCTTCAAGGGAGATCGAAGCGGCAGTAAGGCTGGTTCTGCCTGGTGAGCTTAGTCGCCACGCCGTTGCCGAAGGCTCTAAAGCTATTACCAACTATGTTACTTATAATAACAGGAAACATTAGATTCGTTTCCCTAACGGTTAGTGTAATGTTTAACTTAGAAAATATATGGTTTTGTTGTCTAGTTATGTCGTTTATTGTCTTCAGTTCTGTATAATATTTGTGTTGTCGAAAAATAGATCGATATAATATTAATAATCTGGATCGTGGTTTAGTTTGCGTTCAAATTTCAAGTACTTGGTTTAAAAAAAAAAAGGTTTCAAGTACTATATGCATTTTTAGTGTTAGAGGTTGATGAAAAAAACACAAGAAAACCTATTTGGAATGCAATGAATGATACCGTTCAGTGTAAGCGCCGTTTCAGTCGTCTGGTTTGAAAAATTTGGGCTTAAGGAGTGACTTTATATTTATAGGCCTAGACCCAGACGACTTTTGTTCCGTCAACGCAGACGTTAAGAAGCGGAGAAATTAGAACAGATCAACGTGGGAGGTGGGACGGACTGGGAGCTTCTATCTTACAACTCTCTCTCTCTCGTATGTAACAAGTATGAAGAAACACGAACCAATCAGATAAAAGCTTATTCAAACTGGATTTGTCAAACAAAACATGTTTTGTGTTATTGCGAAACAAGGGAACTGTTCCGTACAACCAAATATCAAGAGCTACTACCAATAGAAAAATAAAGAAACATATTGCCAAAGATTCCGAAGTTGCCCGGTCAGAGAGAAAGATACTGTCCATCTTGATCTCTCTTCTCGTCCGAACATATTCATCAACTCTTCTTACTGTAATTCCATATAGTATCTGTCGGCGGCGGTGATCCTTTATACTGGTTCAGGACAAGATTTGAACAATACATAATCATAATCATCATTAAACAACTAACCAGAAGATTTTCGGATTGAGAGATTGGCTTGTGTTTGGTCTTTTTGTTAGTCATGTTTTTGGATATGGAATTCTCAAAGGTATAGGAAGAGAGTTATATAGAAAATGCATGTGACATCAACAGTGAAAAAGAGTAATTGCAAAGTGATGATACTTGCTTTTTTTTGTACCATAAAGTATGCTTTTGTAATTTGTATAATCAACTCAAACAGACAGAATTCAGTCGAAGTCAGAGCTGTTTTTCCTTTTGTATTTCGAATAACCAATGGAATATTCGTTTTGGTATTTGCTTAATGTTCTTGTATGCATTTTCTACGATTTGTTTGTGTATTTATATGGTATATATATATATATACAAACACAAAACATAGGTTATAAAGTGTATGTGTATAGGTTATGGTGGAGAAGGCGAAGGAGAAAGGATCTTCCAAGGGATATCCGGTGACCAACTTCAGTGCTCAGCATGCACTTACTCCTTTTTACTTTTTACTTTTTTCATTATCTTTCGCATTTCTGCATCACTTGTCAATTGCTCTGTTTTATAAACACACACAGTAATGGATCTCATAAAATTAGCATACTAATTCTTTCTCATGTCTAGGTCCAGAGATAATTAAGACGATTTTTAAAAATTTAGATCTTTTATATATACTAATAATTATAAATAGATGCGGAAAACTTCGGATCATTTGCTCAAAAATCCTCCGTACAATTTTTTTTTTTCGAAACATCATTAGTAAAAGTAACACCAATCCATCATTGATAAAAAAAATCGGGCAAACTAATCACAATAAAAAAAAATATATGACGGGGTGTTTGATAAAAAAAATTGCAAAAAGGTGTATGAGAAATTGGCCCGAAAAACTTCACACATTTTTATGGTAATCTATTGTAGAAACATGAGCTTAGCCTCTTCTATAACTACATAAAATGTTTTGTGGGGCTGGCTTTACTAAAACGGTTGAAAAGTGCGATTGTCCGGATCCACCGAATTTTTTTTTCGTTTCTTCACAAATTGAACCCATATTTTAATATTATAATTTTTTTTCCGGTCCGAACCCTAATATGATTGAGATGAGCTTGATTTTTAACGTCCTTTTAACTAGTGGTCTTCGCCAAAAGAGAGAAAAATGCATAGAACGAAAACATACAAGCACAGCGGAGCGTTGAGTAGAGTAGAGTCAAATAAACCATTAGCTTCCACCCAATTTTTTTTAAAGTATTTTCTATTAGATTTAAATTCCATTTTAATTTTTTTAGTATCTACTAAATTTCAATTTTGTTTGACGTCTTCAAAATTTCAGAACCGATACAATTAATGTTATTTGTTTTTCTTCTTCTTATTTTGTTTTTGCCTATTCTGTTTCCTTTAGATGTTTAGGGAAAGGAATAAAGGCTTTCGACAAAGCAAAGGGCATAATTAAACACAGCGATGTTACTTAAAGGAAATATACATTGATCTCTCTCTTCGAGGAAAAACATTTAGATAATCAGCAAATTTATTATTTTGATATATATATACATGCTGTTAGATACACTCATGAGTCGATGAGTTATAACTAAATTCTTAATTCATTTCTGTGTTAATGAAACTATTGTACTCCCTCCGTATTTTTTTAATTATTTTTTTAGAGAATAATTTTTGTCAATAAATAAGTGTCGTTTTAGGGTTTGAAAGTCTTTTCCCTCCTCTCATACCCCATAAACATATTTTCCCTTCAACTTTAGACCTCTTTATTTTTCCTCCTGAACTATACCTCATAAACGTATTATCCTCTTAACTACCAATAATCACTTAATTCCACGTACAAACCGCAAATGTATTTACAATTGATTTTTGCGATTCTAAACAGCGGTGGAAATTTTTTTTCAGGAAAAAAGAAATAAATTTTATAAAAAAATCTGAAAATTAAATTTTGATGTTATAGAAAAATTAAATTTTTTTCTGAAATGTTTCAAAAATTGACTTTTTTTTAATAAATGTTAAAAAATTGACTATTATTTTTTAAAAAATGGATTTTTTTTAATGTTTTAAAGTTCAAGTGAGTGGTTTAAATTTTCAATTTTTAAAATATAATTTTTTTAATAATATTTTAAAAATTAATGTTATTAAAAAATTGAATAAAAAACTTTTGATGTTATAAAAGGTATTTTTTTTAATGTTTCAAAAAATTATTATTTTTTAATAAATGTTTAAAAAAATTGGATTTTTTTTTAAATGTTTTTAAATTCAAAAGGGGTGTTTAAACTTCTATATTTTTTTAGAATGTTTTTAAAAGTGAAAATTGCTTTTTAAATGGTTCGAAAAAATAGAATTAGTTGTTTTTTAATGTTTTCAAAAAATTGTTTTTTTTTAATGTATCAAATATTGAATTTATTTTAAATTTTTCGAAAAGTTGAAACTTAAAAAAAAAATCTAATTTGAAAATTGTTTTAAATTGGAAATTTAAAAAAAAATCAAAAATTTAGAATTAAAAAAATGTTTCAAAAAATTGAAAATTTAAATCACCCCTTGAACTTTAAAACATGTTTTAAAAAGAAATCCATTTAAAAAAATCAATTTTTTGAAACATTTATTTAAAAAAAAAACAATATTTGAAACATTTCAAAAAAAAAATTAATTTGTTTATAACATCAAAAAATAAATTTAGTTTTTTTTTTTTTTTTNTTTTTTTTTTTTTTTTTTTTTTTTTTTTTATCGCATTTTAGAATTGCAAAAATCAATTGAAAATAACGTTTGGGGTTTGTAAGTAGAATTAAGTGATTATTGGTAGTTCATAGGAGAATATGTTTATAGGGTATAGTTCAGAGGTGAAAATAAAAGAGGTCTAAAGTTGAGGGGGAAATAGGTCTATGGGGTATAGTTGGGGGAAAAAAAAACTTCAACTCGTCCTTTTAGCTAAATGTATTCTCTTTTCCAAAATTTCCCCTAATGATTTAATGTAATGATTTCACTTTTTACATAAACCAAGATAATTTTATCTTTCCCAAAAAATTTGACCAAAGAAATTAAAGATGTATAGAAAAGAGAATAATTTTATAGGGATAAAATAATCCAAATATTTCTTTTTTAATAGTTGTGCAAAAATCTAAAACGACATTTAAAAAAATACGGAATGAGTATATATATATTATAAATATGAATCAGAATGTTGATTTTTGTTATTAATTGATTAAAATAAAGTAGCAAATTCTCCCAATGCATTTTTGCTGTGTATTGACGAAATTATAATTTCCATGGGAATCAGCTAGTACATGTATATAAGACCAAAATACAAGTAAATCTGACAAGAAAAAGATATATGTTAGTTGATAATTATATACATTCAAAATTCTAGTGACAACATTAAAGGAAGAAGCAAAGAATTAAACAATAAAAAAGTAGGAATCTTCCAGCTTCCAAGATTTCTTGATTTATTCACAAGCAATGCTAAAGAATTAAGAATTTTAAAACTATAGTTTTGGGAGTAATTCTTATACAAATTAAGGCAAAGAATCTAACATAGTCCGCATTGGTCCCTGTATATATAACGTAACCAATACCATATCAAAGCAATCAAATTAATCTTTGGTCTTGATCATTTCCTCATTTAGCTAGACCTCTCAATCAAAACCATCATCGACAATGGCTCTTCAAACCCAACCGCCTCGACATAATCAACCGCAACGGCTGCCGGGCAGGGGTTGGAACCCAATCCTATGCATCATCGCAGCTCTCATCCTCTTGGGTCTCCTTGTGGGTCTTGCCATACTGATCACATACCTAACCCTCAGGCCAAAACGACTTATCTATACGGTAGAAGCTGCTTCAGTCCAAGATTTTTCTATAAACAAATATGACGATCACATTAGCGCCAAATTCAACTACGTGATCAAATCATACAACCCGGAGAAACATGTCTCTGTACGATACCACTCAATGCATATCTCCACGGCTCACCATAATCAGTCCGTGGCTCATAAAGTGATCGCTCCCTTCAAGCAGAGTTCTAGGAACGAGACGAGGATTGAGACACAGCTTGTGTCGAATAACGTGGCACTGTCTAAGTTCAATGCAAAGGACTTGAGAGCTGAGAAATCTAAAGGGATGATTGAGATGGAAGTGTATATAACGGCTAGAGTTAGCTACAAGAGGTGGATTTTCAGGTCGAGGAGACGTACTTTGAAGGCTGTGTGTACGCCCATAATGATCAACGTTACGTCGAGCTCGTTGGATGGATTTGAGAGTGTGTTATGCAAAACTCGTCTTTAATTTGCATCATAAGTATATCAAATTTGCTATGCGGCCTTGATTGATTGTGTGTGTGTGTGTGTTTTTTTTTTGTTAACAATTTCTTATTTGTATGAAATCATTCCATCTCTCTTTGTCTTTTCATTATTATTCCTTTTGTCTTTGCTAAAAACATGTTTTACATATTTATTGCTCCACAAGTGTATTCAATTTGCTTAAAATATAATTTTATTATAATTACGTTTTTTTTATTCATCGCTGCCGCAACATTCCGTTCCAAACTACTAAATCGGGGAGTCGGACCAGGCTCCTAGTGTCAAAGACATTACTAATGCACTTTAACCAATATAACATTGATTTTTTTTTTTTAAATGACTGTGATTATTTTTCTTAAAATATATGCCTTTAATTTGTCAATTAAATGCAAATTCAATTTTTTAGAAATTATTAGATTTTAATATATATAACTTACCTGACAAAAAAAAAAAAAATATATATATATATATA
>OVAW01000028.1:25248-36384 GCA_900406365.1 Heliophila coronopifolia | reverse complement strand
TGAGCTTAATGCACAGAAGGATCAAGAGAAGAAGCAACTTATCGACATTAGGAACAGTGCTGATACCACAATTTACAGTGTTGAGAAGAGCTTAAGTGAATACAGAGAGAAGATTCCTGCTGAGGTTGCATCTGAGATCGAAACAGCAGTGTCTGATCTTAGGACTGCAATGGCTGGTGAAGATAGTGAGGAAATCAAGGCAAAGCTTGAAGCAGCGAACAAGGCAGTGTCAAAGATAGGAGAACACATGTCTAAGGGAACTGGTTCATCTGGAGGCCCTGGTGAGGGGACAAGTGGAACTGAGCAGACCCCTGAAGCTGAATTCGAAGAGGCGAGTGGTTCAAAGAAGTAAGGTCGTTAACCGGTTCACACCAAATTCGGAATTTTTTTTCCATAAAATAAGTCTATTACAGTTTTTTTGATCACCCACAAATTTGATTAGTTTTGTGTATTTAAAACCTTTTTGATAAAGGTACCTCCTCATATGATTCCTTGAAACCTATTTTTTCAGAGTTTTGAAATTTACGGTTATTAACTTAAACCGGTTAGCGACATCGGATAAGGTCCTCATACTTGGCTTATACACCTTTTAGTCCATAAAATCTTTACTTATTTAACAATTTATAGGAAGATGCAAATGGAATTATAATTAATTTCTTAAAATGCAAAGAAGGTTTTAAAAAAAAAGGGGATATGGTCATGCTGTATGTATTGTCGTAACTGAATAAACAAAGGAGAAAATGTAAGCAAACTTATAAACATGCTTTTCGTTCCTCGAGTGCTTGTTATATAAATTGAAGTCATCTCTCTCTCAAACTCGCATCAGACAAAACCTTCCCATTGGTATAGTTTGATTCTCCTTTTTCAAATGAATGATATTTGCAATATAAAGATCAAAACTTTTGGTTTCTAATGGGTCAATCATCTGTTACTAAGACTTTGAGCTGCCATTTTGTAGGTGAAATTTCCAGAGATGGAGAAAGAAAAGGAGCAAAATTTGGAGTGGCTTGAAGCTCAGAAGATAGAGATAAGTGTTGATCTATTAGCTGCAGCCAAGCAACAGCTTCAGTTCCTCGGAGCAGTTGATCGTAACAGGTGGCTCTACGAAGGCCCTGCTCTCAAAAGAGCCATCTACAGGTAAATATGAAATCATCAAACTCACTTTCTCTTCTTTCCATCATCACCAACTCGGTTTCTGCTGTTTCAGATACAATGCTTATTGGCTTCCATTGCTTGCCAAATACACTGATTCTGCTTCCATCTGCCAAGGACCATTAATCCCTCCTCTTGACTGTGAATGGGTTTGGCATTGCCACAGACTTAATCCAGTAAAGCTAAATCCATCTCTCAATTCTGATTAAAAAAGTCTTTGTTGTATATATATACATATACAATCTCAAAATGTTGTTAAAATCATTTAGGTGAGATACAAGTCTGATTGTGAGCAATTCTATGGAAGAATCCTCGACAATTCTGGAGTTGTATCATCAGTAAATGGAAACTACAATTTACAAAGCGAAAATCTTTGGTTAAGCTTGTATCCCACGGAACCTTATGTCCTTGATGTGGAGAAGGCAATCTCAGAGACAAAAGATATCTCAGCTCTTGAGAAATGCACCACATATGATCTTGTTTCAGCTGTCAAGAGACAAAGCCCTTTTTACTACCAAGTAAATCAAGCTCAGCTTCTCTTCCCAAAACCACTTTTTATTTCAAGATTTTCTAATCGATTTTTGCCACAGGTTTCTAGAAGCCATGTAGACAATGATATCTTTCTACAAGAAGCTGTGGCTAGATACAAAGCGTTTCTCTACTTGATCAAGAAAAACCAAGAAAGATCAATTAAGCTTTTCTGTGTTCCGACTTATGATATTGATCTTATCTGGCACACACATCAGCTTCACGCTCTTTCTTACTTTAAGGACTTGAAAAAGATGATTGGTAAGGTTTTGGAGCATGATGATACAGATTCTGATAGAAGCAAAGGTAAGAAGCTTGACACTGGTTTCTCTGGAACTACTTCCCAATGGGAAGAAACATTTGGTAAAAGGTATTGGAAAGCCGGTGCAATGAATCGAGGTAATACCCCTAAAGCAGTCACAACTGCTCCTTATGTTTGGTCGGGAAAGAAATCAAATGTGAAAGAGGAAGAGTCCCAGAATGTTATCCAATTTCCAGAGGTGAAAGTCATTGAGGTTTTATTGGAGATTGTTGGGATTAAGAACTTACCAGAAACTCACAAAGGAAAAGTCTTTGTTGTGTTTAGTAAAAGCCAACCTGATTCTCTGTTTAAAGCAGAGCGTAGACTTTCAGTTTTATCCGAGTCTTGTGGAGAAAAGCAAGTTGCTTTGTTTCAATGTGAACCTATAGGAGAGCTTTGTTTCAAACTAATGTCTTCTAACTCCAAAAGCTTAGGCTTTGCTTCTTTGTCTCTTTCAGAGTTTCTGTTTCCAGTTACTAAACTCTCTGTTGAGAAATGGATTAAGTTAGCACCTTGTGGAAACGGAGATGATCTGAATCCCATTTCTCTTCGAGTCGCTGTCTCGTTCACCCCACCAAGTCCAAGTCCTACTGTTCTTCATTTGGTTAAAGGAAAACCTTCTCTGAAAGGCTCTTGTTTCTTTCCTATGATCAAAACCGTGACAGAGGATATCAGCCTTGAAATGAGGAACTCCAAAGGTGAGAGAAGACAAGTGATTGGTGTGAAAGAGTGTGGTGAAACTTATGTTCTTGCAGAGTATAATGGAAGTTTGTGGTCCTTGCTGGATTCAAAATGGTCGCTTAAGCACACAAGTAGCGCCGTCTTAGATGATCCTCTGTTTGAGATTTCGGGTATTCGAATGGTGAAAGTTTACTCCGGGAGAAAGCTGGAGTATGAGTCAAGGCATTGTCCAAATATGACAAGTGACAAAGATTTCATGACTGCTGTTGAATTTTCAAAACAACATCCTTATGGAAAAGCTGTAGGGTTGCTTGATTTGAAATTTGGTTCTATTGAGGTTAAAGTTTGAAACTTTAAAACTTAAATATCACTATTTTGAATTTTCCTGATTTGGGGATTCATTTTAATATGTCTGCAGGCAAATGAGAACTGGATAGTTTTGCCTGGAATTGTATCTCTGTTTATAATCAATGATCTTCTTAAGAAGGAAGTCAAGGATACTGAAACAGAAAGTGAAGTAAAGGTAGAAGAAGCAGCTATGGTTGAAGAAGAAGGTGGTCATTGTGGTGGTGGTTGTGGTGGTGGTGGTGGTGGATGTGGTGGTCGATGTGGTGGTGGTGGTGGATGTGGTGGTGGCGGTGGATGTGGTGGTGGGATGACGAATATCAAAGGATGCGGAGGAGGTTGTACTAGTCATTGCACTGGCGGTTCCACAGGATGTGGTAATTGCGGTGGCTCATGTCATGGTATGCTGAAGAAATAATGTTCCATCGCTACCTGAAGCTCTAAACAGCTTGATTATTCAAATATACATAAGATAGATATATATATATATATATATATATATATTATAGTATAATTCAAATAAAAATTCTATAACCAAACGTAAGAAAACTGTCGAATTATATATATTGTGTTTTGTATAATCGAATCATATTTGCTTACTTCTCTTAAAAATCAAGTCTACTTTTTCTTTTTTGGTGTGATTGAATTTTTTTTTATCTTTTAAATTTTTTAAAATTTGTGCAAGTCATAATATTGGCTTTAGTACTGCGCTATCCGAGAAAATAAAATACAGTAAAATAGAAACGAGACAGAAGAATAAACCGGCCTCCCCCAGAAGGAGACAAAATTGGAATCTATAATGGACAATATTAATACGAGAGAAACCCAATGAACAGTGAAAAAAGTGAGATTGAGATATTAGTAACCACTCCCTTGCATGAAATCTGCAGCGTTGGATTCCATTATAGCTATTATTAAATGTTTAGATTCAACAATATATTCAATGAACAAGACTGAAAACAACTATTTTACTCTTTTTTTTTAATGTCTACTTGTGGTTAAATAAAATAGGAGTAATTAAACTAATGGTGTAGAATTGGGTGATCTAGGTTTGACAATTTTGAAATAAAAACTAACTATCAATGGTTATAAATAATTTGTATTTAAGAATTTAGAATCTGCAGCAGTTTCAAAAAGTGTATACTTTTCAAAAGTTGAAGTCAAGATATTCAATTTAAAAGAAAATTGGGTCATTGATGTGAACAACTTCAGTCACGGCCTAGACCGGTCACAACTAATAAAAATGTCATGAGATCTTGCGTGAAATTCTCCTTCTTAAAAAACTAAATTTCAACGAAAGACTTCTTAAAAAACTACCTCAACTTTTTCGGTAATAATAATTATCATAATTAAAGTCTATGAATCCTAGAGGCTAGACATACATATTCTTGATAGATCGGCCTTATAAAAACATTAGTAAATAGGTTTTAAGTTTTAAAATTTAACCCTTTTTATTGAATGACGTTCGAAACAACGCTCAATAGTCAATACTATAAATTTCTTATAATTTCTCTTGGATTAAATACACCCGTATTCGAACTCTTTGTAGAAACACAAAGTCGAAATTTAGAGGCCATAACATTGGGATTTAATTTAATTTATTAACTGGAGATTATGTGATTAGGTAAATGTATATTCATGTCATGCATATATTAGTATAGTTTAAATGAGTTATTATAAAAACATGTATTTGTCCTGGAAACGCAAATCCCGTGTTGGCATTTGTGATAGAACGTAGTGCCTACTTTTATGACAATTACATACACCTTTTCATGTCACAATTATTACAAAATTAATTATCACCAACTTTTTTTTTTATAGTATTATTATTGAATCGTTATCCTGCGGCGAAGCTTGCATGCAAATATTGCAGAGTCTGATACAAAGAGAGCTACTGATAAAATTCGAATACGACACATGACATGATCAACGTACTTATGAATATATTTGTAAATTATTGCTTGATTCGTATAATAGTATAATCGGCTTTGTATGTAGTATATAGATAGATGTGTCTAACTTTGCGTGTCCACTAACGAATCAACTTGCTTTGAGATGCGTGCCCAACATCACCTAAAAATAAACGCATTTCCATGTCTACTTTTATTATTTTCACTATAAACAACAGTACTACTCTGTATTTAACAAGTCAAGAATTCCAAAGATATTACTATTCGTCTGTCTGTCTGATCATATAACGGTAAATAATAATTTGGGATTCACTATATAATTAAGATCTTTAAAAAAAAAAAAACGCGTACAACTTAATACTAAATTAGCAAAAACTTAACAAAAATTATCTTACAATATCACGTTGGACCCAACATTAATGGGTATGATTTTAAGATCGAAAAAATATATATATATATATACTATAAAAAAATGGAGATAGTCCGGCCAACTATGGTTAAGTTTAGGAACCATGGTTGAAAAAATCAAACCTTTAAAAAGCCTATATGCGCTTCTCACCAATTCGCATCCATTTTCTCTTCAAGTCATTAACTTTTGTTCATATTCTCATTTTTCTTGTTCGTGATCTCTCTTCCTCAGGTAATATAGGTAATGCTAACTTCAATGGTGATTTTAATTAATTTTCAATGTAAATGAACTAATAATTGTCAAATTTTGGTTTTTTTTTGTTTTGTTTTTTAATAGGAAACGGGAAAAGATGTCGGGAGATAACGGAGGGTTTAGCTTCCCGAAAGGACCTGAGATGCCAAAGATAACAACGGGAGCAGCTAAGAAGGATAACGGAGTATGCCATGACGATAGTGGTCCAACGGTGAAGGCTACCACTATCGATGAGCTTCATTCTTTACAGAGGAAACGCTCTGCTCCTACCACACCTATCAACCAAGCCGCCGCCGTCTCCGATGAGGAACGCCAGAAGATTCAGCTTCAATCCATCAGGTTCCCAATAAAACTATTTACCCACAAAAAATTCTATAACTATATTCTGTTTTTGTTTTCTTCCCAAATAATATAATATTTTATATCGAATTGAGGAAGGCACGTTTTCGTGTCTCTATCGTTTTCTTTTATAACCATTAGCTGCAAAAATTATCTTCAAAGTCAATTTAATGTGATACTGAGTGACTACTAATCTACGTGCTCGCATGTTATAAGTTGACACGTGTATATATATACATATATATATTTTAAAAATAAGTAAAAAAGTATATTGATTTGAAATGTAACAGTGCATCGTTGGCGTCGTTGACGAGAGAATCCGGACCTAAGTTGGTTAGAGGAGACCCAGCTGGCAAAAAGGCTGACGGTTCTACTACTCCGGCGTATGCACACGGCCAACATCAGTCTATCTTTTCTCCGGCCTTAGGCCCTGTCACTGATAGCTCCTTAAAGTTTACCCACGTCCTCTACAATCTCTCCCCTGCAGGTTTAAATTTTGATTTTAGTATAAGATTTTACGAATGCTTGGCTGGCACGGAATTTGATACATTAGGTTTTTACGATTTATTGTTTGTAGAGCTCTATGAGCAGGCTATTAAGTACGAGAAAGGTTCCTTTATCACTTCCAGTGGAGCCTTGGCTACTCTTTCCGGTGCGAAGACCGGTCGTGCTCCCAGGGATAAGCGTGTTGTTAGAGATGAAACTACTGAGGAGGAGCTTTGGTGGGGAAAGTGAGTCTCCCATTCCTCCATTTTCCTTTTCCTCTGTTTTTGTTTTATTGATTTTTTTAGCTGTAATTTTTATTTATATATGTAAGGGGTTCTCCAAATATCGAAATGGATGAACATACCTTTATGGTCAACAGAGAAAGAGCTGTTGATTACTTGAACTCCTTGGAAAAGGTATTAACATTTTCATTTTCGATTTTGGGAGTTAATTAGGATCTAAGCTAAACGAATTTCTTGGGGGGATTTTAGGTCTTTGTCAATGATCAGTACTTAAACTGGGATCCAGAGAACAGAATCAAAGTCAGGATTGTCTCTGCTAGAGCTTACCATTCACTCTTTATGCACAACATGTAAGTCAAAAAAAAAAAACCTTTTTTGCTTTCTACCATTTCCCATATATGTCACAATGCCAATCCACTAAATATACCCCCTATGTGTTTGGGTTTGAGTGAGTATAAATCAAATTAGCAAACAACAAAATGGATAACTGTTGAGGGTGGCAGGTGTATCCGACCCACTCCGGAGGAGCTTGAGAGCTTCGGTACTCCGGATTTCACTATATACAATGCTGGACAGTTTCCGTGTAACCGTTACACTCATTACATGACTTCATCCACTAGCGTTGACCTTAATCTGGCTAGGAGAGAAATGGTTATACTCGGTACTCAATATGCCGGGGAAATGAAGAAAGGTCTTTTCAGTGTGATGCATTACCTTATGCCTAAGCGTAAAATCCTTTCCCTTCATTCTGGATGCAATATGGGAAAAGATGGAGATGTTGCTCTCTTCTTTGGACTTTCAGGTATAGTAATGTCATCCACCAAACACCATGTTTTGTTGATGATGTAAGGGAAAGATAAGTCCAAGTGATACAACACAATTTATCCATCAACTGATAACTTAAAAAACAACTGCTTGCCTCTTTTGTTGTAATGAGCCTCTGAGTTGAGTTTGATGATTGTTTTGTTGATTTTAGGTACCGGGAAGACTACGCTGTCTACTGATCACAACAGGTACTTGATTGGAGACGATGAACATTGTTGGACCGAAACTGGTGTTTCGAACATTGAGGGTGGATGCTATGCTAAGTGTGTTGATCTTTCAAGGGAGAAGGAGCCTGATATCTGGAACGCCATCAAGTTTGGAACTGGTAAAAAAGACGATAATATAGAAACTTTGTTTTTAGAAAAAAAGTTGAATAAGTGATATAACAGTTGGGTTCTCATCTTGTTGCAGTTTTGGAAAATGTTGTATTTGATGAGCATAACAGAGAAGTGGATTATACTGATAAATCTGTTACAGGTATATTGAAAAGCAAGTTTTTTTATCTTTCATTTCTCTACTTCCTTACTATTATATGAAATATCATCGCCTATTCTTGTCTTTGTTGCAGAGAACACGCGTGCTGCTTACCCGATTGAGTTCATTCCAAATGCGAAAATACCTTGTGTTGGTCCACATCCGAAAAATGTGATACTTTTGGCTTGTGATGCTTTTGGTGTGCTTCCACCTGTGAGCAAGCTGAATCTGGCACAAACCATGTACCACTTCATTAGTGGTTACACTGCTCTGGTATATCCCAAAACAAGTCTTTATTTTTTCGTTGGGATCAATCTCCAAAAACCTCAAAAACTTGACCAAATACGTGTAACATATATATAGGTTGCTGGCACAGAGGATGGTATCAAGGAGCCAACAGCAACATTCTCAGCTTGTTTTGGTGCAGCTTTCATAATGTTGCATCCTACTAAATATGCAGCTATGTTAGCAGAGAAGATGAAGGCACAAGGTGCTACTGCTTGGCTCGTGAATACTGGTTGGTCCGGTGGCAGGTATGTTCAATTATGAAAGAAAAAGCTACCTTGTGTTAGTAGATTGGAAACTTGACATGTAACATTCTTGTTTCAACAGTTATGGTGTTGGAAACAGAATCAAGCTGGCTTATACTAGGAAGATCATTGATGCAATCCATTCAGGCAGCTTGTTGAAAGCGAACTACAAGAAAACTGAAATATTTGGGTTTGAAATCCCAACTGAAATGGAAGGGATACCTTCAGAGATCTTGGATCCCATCAACGCTGTTAGTTTCTGTTTAAAAACTATCTTTGTTAATGATGATGATGATGAACTGTTTTGTTGATTTGTGGTGTTGTGTTTTTGTGAAAATGTGTAGTGGTCGGATAAGAAGGCACATAAGGAAACACTGGTGAAACTGGGAGGTTTGTTCAAGAAGAACTTTGAGATTTTTGCAAATCATAAGATTGGTGTGGATGGTAAACTTACCGAGGAGATTCTCGCTGCTGGTCCTATCTTTTAGAATTATCTATGACTATGATGATGTCGAAAAGAACTGATGATTTTTATGAATAAAAAATGTGACTTTGTGTGTGTGTGTTTTAATATATATATATATATTTTTTTAGTATTTATCCATATAAATCCAATTCAGATCGTATCATCCGGAAACGGAAGCAAAGGATAATTAGGAAATAAGCCATGAGGGTCTTGAAACTATGAGGTTAACTTGCGAGGCAAGGGTCTTTCACTTCTACGCTCCAGATATGCTTGGATTACTCACCAACCAGGCTCGGCCGTCCTAAGACTAAAGCCCATATATATAATATATATTGTATGTTTATCTTTGTTTCCTTGTTGCAGGCTTATCCGCAAGAAAGAGTTTCCTTGGGATATGTATACATTTTTTCCATTTCTTGATCTGCAATTCAGTGCTGCTGTTTAGTTGTCACAAATATATCTCTTTTATCCTATAAACTTTTAGAGATTATCTGTTTGAGGTAACGAAGGGCACTGATGCTTACGTTCTTCATTCTTGTTGATTTCATACAGAGTCGTGCTCAAGGTTATAGAGCCCTAAGGCAAAAATAATTTTTTTTTAAAAACATTTAATATTTTTATTAAATTATGACATATTTTAACAAAATTACTAATAAATATAGCTTAATTTAAAAAAAAATGTGCCTAATTTTTTTAAAAAAATTACAAGTCTAAGGCGATTATTTTTTTTTCTAACACATATGCACGCTTCTGATTCTATATGAAAGAGCTAAATGCTCACCACATTTGCTAATTATTTGCTCATTTCTTTTTTATTGGAAAATAAGATGATCAAAGACTCTCTCTCTCTCTTTTTTTGTATCTTGTTGCTCACCATCATCATCACTACCAAATCTTAATAATAGATTAATTAACATTTTCAGTACTGTGTTAGATTTACTTTTGCCAAAACGTCCACTATTTGAGCACCCCTTCTTATCCACTCGACACATCATCTTCTTTGTAACTCTAATCTCAAGCTTCCTCGTGGGACCTTCAGTCGTTCTGGTCTTTTTTTTTTTTGACTCATAACGACTTCGGGTTTTGTGTCAAGGAGGTATTTATTGCTTCGTCTTTTCAATATTTTTTTTTTCTGTCGGCAATAAATTGATCCTTATAAGTTCTTTATACTACTAGCTAGTATATAAATACTCCATTATATATCTTTGACTTTTTATTAAAAATTGTTCATATTTGTATATTTAATGTGATGTACCAGAATTAGCCGATATTTATTCAGGAACATCTTGTATTTACGTCACATTATCCCATTAATCTTATAGAGTTTAAACAATACATTATGCCTAAACAATATTTAACAAAAAGTACAATATATATATATATATATATGATAAAAATACTTGGCTAAATAATTAACGTAGTATATATAGTGATATTTTATATATTGTGATAAGATTTTTTTTTTCTTTTCATAATAGTGTGATTATAGTACTTGATGCATGCAGGTTTTCTTTGCTCCATCTATTGTAAGCTTTAAAAACCCATGCATGTATGCTTTAAACCATGTACGTACTCATCTAGTACGCCGTACTTTTCTTACTTATAATTCTAAATAGACCAAATATGTAATAATCATATTGTTGGACATGATATTCATGAGCTGAAAATTATGATGTATAAATAGTACAATTGTCATGATGGTTGTTATACCATAAATTCCAAGTGTCATCATTGTATACATTTATAACTAACCACTCATCTCTACTTTTATAATGTTGAATTTTAATATTGGAATAAAATATATATATACTAGTATTTTATCTTTAGAAATTTGTTTTTACAATATAACCTTATTATTCTTTTAATTTATATCCAATTGCGTAAATTTACTAAAATTAAACATTAGAGACAAAAAANAAAAAAAAAAAAAAAAATATATATATATATATATCCTGGTCAAACTCATCTCAAATGTGTAAGTGTGTATATATTGATAAACATGTATATTTGAGATGTGTTTGACCAAAAAAAGTTGAGATGTTGACAACAACATAAACCCGTTTTTGAGATGGTGTGTACATGTAGCATATTCGTTAGAGTTGTCAATGCGGGCGGGCGGGCGCCCGCCCACGGGTTTTTTGATGAGTCTACGGATTTTTGGGTGTCCATGGTTATGTCCAAGCGGGCTAGCAGGCC